>JAOVVI020006446.1:0-15616 GCA_028571085.2 Nepenthes alata | reverse complement strand
CAAAAATATAAATATTTTAACTTGGAATGACAATTTTGTATGAAATGTGCGCATCTCTTCTCTCAATTCTTATACAAGTTAACATCGATAGATAATTGCTAAAGGGTTTGTATGAAATTTTTATTTGGCATATCAGAATTTGTTATATGCCCAAGGCTGCACAAAATCTAAAATTAAAAATCATAACAGTACTTATTATTCAGAATAATCGGATAGCTTAATTATATTTGTACCTGTTGATTCTTGATTGAATAAATGATGATCCAATAATTCTTAATGAGGGAATCTTTGGGAGTTATTTCGGTATGTTAAGAGTACATATATATCAATGATTGAAAATTCATTGATAATACATTGGTATTTGATTCCTGTCAATTGTTTTGACTGTAAGATATCTTTGAGAAATAAGAATTTGTGTTGTTAAAGGATTTTCTACCGAAAAGTAAAAAAATACCTTTCTGGTAATGCTAAGGAGCAAAGAGAAGAAATTAGAGTTTATTTTATTATATAATTTCTATCTAAACTCAATAGATTCAATGGTACCAGATTGGCCTATTGTGCCATAAGTGCATATATCTTTTTGATCAATCAGAACCACTTCTAAAATTATAAAAATCTTTTCCAAAACATACCCCAAAAAGCATGAATGACAGATTTCTTTGTATTACTTTATTGTTAAAGAAGATATTTCAACTAAAGAAAATAAGTCTTGACACCTGTTATATTGGTCTCTGAACAAGAAAACCAATAAGAAAAAAAGAAATAATTCAATATTTTTCACATTATTTTTAATTAATTGAATGAATTTGTAGTATAGGTAGAATTTTTCTTCCGTTGTTTCTCCCATGATAGCTGCATCGGCTTGCTTTGACTCTTTGGTAAGAGAAATAGGAATTGGGCATGAGACAGACACCTTTCCATAAGTAATGGCCTATGAACTATGAATATTTATAAATTGAAGAAGTAAAATGGTCAAGTTAAATCTAAAAGTTTGGGTGTCTAGGTGAAACAAAAAAGATATTGACTTTAATCCAAATCCTATTTTTGCTTTAGTCTTTGATTAAGAGATACTTTTTTTCTTTTAAGCGAAGCAATAATTTACTTTTGATATAAATTTTTTAGTTATATATATATATTTTTAAATTTTATAAAGGCATTGTAGTCAAATTAAATTATTTATTAATAAATGATTGGAAATATTATTTCTTATAAAGTGGATGATCAAGACAATTTAGGTATATATTTAATGTAACCTACTTGATAATGGTTTAGACAATATGCCTCAACTTAATGGATTACTTTTGTGACGGACAGTATTTTTTATCAAAAATTGGGTAGAGTTTCATCTGTAATATGACCGTCAAACTGATACAAAATCTGTTCAAATTTTTTGTACAACAAACCAAACATATCTAAATGACTTCATCATCCAACAACACACGACATCTATAAACACAAGATTCAAATGCCACATTAAAATTCGTGGCCCCAATGTTATATCTCCGGATATAATATCGGATATAGAGATGCTACTAGGTACTTGTTATAGACCGCAATAACCTGTGAAAATATAAATAAATTCGAACACAACGGAAACTAAGTTATCTAATTATCAGTATATGTACCATATACATTAAGATTTTCAACTGAAATATAAATATATACAATTTTCCATAACATATATAAAATTAGAAATAGAAATCTTCGATATGATCTTTCAAATATAGAGCCTAGTCCACTTCTAGGCTCTACTCCACTTTATCGGGATAAGCCTGTGCTAATTTGAAGGCAAGAGAAGGTAGTAAGGGTGAGCCAAATACTCAACAAGTACAATATAATCAAATGCAATAACAATATATACAAAATAAAGTAAAAGAGAGATATAAGAGTATAATGAGGATGCGTAAATATAAACATAATCAAATGTACTTATGGAATACAATTGACTTCTCATATTTTATCTTTCTTCTTTTGGGATGTAAATTATGCATAATTACTTACCTTTACGAATCAGGGCCAGTAAGTCTTACTATTTAAAGGTGCGGGAGAACGAGGAAAGGATCATGATTTTCCACATGATCTAAGGCCGAACGACGTACATAACGTCCAGTAGCAAATGTTTACCTTATACAAGGCCAAACACCATGTGGAGAGTGATATATCTGTCACCCGGTATACAGGGCCAATAAAATGCTCCCTAACCTCTCGCGATCTAGAGGCAATCATCGTTATTTCACAGTAACATCCTAAGACTTGTCAGAGAGTATCACTATCTACAATACACGGCCAAGATAATCTGAGAGTCTTTATTGTAATATTAATGGCATGTTAAGGGATATTACCCTTCGAAATATAAATTCGTGGTCCTAATTTCATGATTTCTTATTCTTTGAGAGAAGGTTCACCAAACTTCTTTCATACAGTTCTTACTCCTGGAGAACGAATTATACATATAATAAATTGTTGCATTCCTTTCATATACTTACATAATTTTTATCTTTTTTTCGAATTTAAATCTTCTCATGACTTAATTTATATACGTGAATATCGTAAAGTATAGAAATAGTAGAAACTCTTACCACCATAAGCCAAACGTTACTTTAAGGCTTATGAACGATTAACCTTCACAATTAGTTAAGGAACATATTTTTTGAAATATATATTTAAACACATGCAAATATATGCAACTTAATTAACAATTTAATAAAACAAAAATTATGTAAAATTTACCAAAAAGGCTCGGGTGAACAGCACCCATATGTGAATAGTCCCCGTTTGTGTATAATCGAATGAATCTCAAAATATTGGGCATCCAATAGGTAAATTATCAAATTCAAGGCATAGGTATTTATAATCTCAAGCCAATTTAAGTATAAAACTCAAAATAAAAGCTTAAACGAGGTCCGAGCACGGGTTAGGATCCTGACAAATGAAATTTCATATAAAATTACCAAATCGGATATCCAATCGATAAATTAATATATATGGGATATGGGTAATGGTATTCTAGAGCAAATTTATACAAAAGTCTCAAAAATTGGAGGACGAAATCATCGTAGCACGGGGTTAGGATTTTGGTGTGAAAATTGGTCAAAATTTACAAAATTGGACATGAAATTCATGTATATGTATGCTCAAGTCATGGTATTATAAATACATGTATGAGTCAGATATCGGGATAATAATACCTGATGAAAGGCACAATATGTCCTAACATATACAACGATTTTGACCACTTTATAAGTTTAGCGAAAGCAACCCAAAAATTTAAATATTTAATACACGCAAAAAATATTTATATCTAGATGTCAATAACAATAATATGTATAAAGAGTAGAGGACAATGAAGGCAATAGTAAAAAGAGATATTTTTTGGTGATGAAGGAAAAACTCGATACCCACGGTAATTGAGAAAAATCTTTCGGGCTTCAATGGCCAGAGAAAATATCCACTATGAAAATCAACTTACAAATCCGGTGGTATAGACGCGCTAACCTAGTTGACTTACTCCCGTCTCGTAATCCCTACCAAAAAAACTCCATAAATTTGGTTGTGGCAACGGAATCGAAACCTTTTGGTCTTCACGTCAATTTTCTTTCACGAACCGCTGGAATTCATTTTCCACGCCTCTCACGTCACTCATGAGGGATTGTAAGCAAGAACAAAGGTGTATTCGAATAGTATAAGAGGATGAGAAAGTTTTGACAAACTAACACATGTAAATGGTGAAACTTTCTCCGGTGGGCACAAAACCTTTGCACAAAGTAAAGAACGTAGCCTTTTGGTGTCTAAATAATCTTTTTCCAGAACCCTTGAGATGAAAAAGGAAAGGTCATATATATAGGGAGTCTAAATGGTTTCAAAAATAAAATATCCGTTAGGCACAAAAGGCCCGCGCCGCTCGAGTGCGCGGCGAGTGCAGGATAGGGTTAGGTGACTTCGTGCCCTAGAGCTCGAGCACAGATCAGGCACTCATCGAGCTCCTCGGTTCTGGAGAACGCGCCTGGGTAAACAGTTTTGAAAAATGGACCTCGTTGGCGCCTCGGGCACTCCTTGAGCAAACGCTTCTAAAAAATGCACCTCAGTTGAGCCTTGGGCGCTCATCGAGCGCGGTGTGCCTTGTTGGCGCCTCGAGCGTCAATCGGGCGCAGTTTTCGGGGATGGACAAAATGAAAGATAGGGAGGCAGGAACGCTGAGGTTGTGACGCATACAACCTTTAGGCATGAAACTGATGAAGCTTCATGATGCAAGAATGATATCGTAGATACCGAACGCTCCCATGCGGTCATGGAATATGCCAATATACAAGAGGACTAATAATTTTTTCCTTTGACAATTCCGTGACAAAACCTCCAAAAAGAAACAAAAATATAAAAAAAGTACAGGTTTAGACACCACCAAGATAGAACCCGTATACATAAAAAACGACGCCAAAATAGAAACAACACAAAAATAGAACGCAATAAAGTAGCTAAGACACTGCTGAACTACGGTGGGCCAAAGAAAGCTGCGGTGCCTGCAACCAGGATTAGTACCGAAATAAAGCGTAATATGCACAGATACACGTAACAATAGCGACCAAGGAACCAACAGTGCACAACCATAGCAATAATAAGATAGAGCAGTAGAACAAAAACAACTGTAATCATAAGTAAATAGAAATTAAGAACAGTGGGAAACATATAAGAGGATGGTACATAGTTCCCCCTCACAAAAAAAAAAAAAAACCAGAAACGCTCCTCACAGAATGGAACCCTCCCTCACAATACCACTCCCCCATTTTGTCACGAATGATAAAGGGGCGTCACTCAGAGAGGCGTCGAAGGGACAGCCAAGAAGAAGATAAACAAGGATCCACTGCTGCGGGAGAAAAGAACCACTTCGCCTGCGTAGGAAGCCGGGTGGCATTACGCGTAAGGACCTCAGACAGTAACTGAGCCTGAGTCTCTGCCACGTGCTCAAGCCGGTATGCTAACTGATCATGGGAGGTGGACAGTCGAGCCAGCTGCTGAGAGATGCGGGAGAGAAGGCCCAAGGTACGCGATGATGTAGATGTAGCAGAGCGGGAGAGATGCGAGGGGTTCGTAGCAAACGGCTCAGCCGTGTCTGGAGAGGAGGGAGTGACAGGACCAGAGTCAGCGAGAAAATCATCAGAGGAGGGGGAAGGCCGACGTCTGTGATAACAACTCTACTCAAAAGTGAAATGTAAAATAGGTCGGCCAAGAGACGCGCGAGGAAGATCCGGCCACTGAACGCCTAATGCAACAAGGAAACGTTGAATGAGATAACCATGCGGGAGGCTGTCATCCTTCTTGGAGTGGAAGTGGGTGAGCATGTGAAGCCACAAGTGGAACGGAAGGTCAATCGACCAGCCACTGAGAAGAGCAAAAAGAAAGTGAGCATTATCGAAGGGAATGGAGGAGAAATGGGAGACCGAAAACAGATTGGTCAATACAATTCGGCTCACAACTAAACGCTGAGGACTAAGGAGTTTCGTTTTGAAAGCACGCCCATTCCAGGAGATGGGGGATTCATGAAGGAAAGAGGCAACATCATTAGGGCGATGTAGGGACCGGCTCTCACAGGAATAGTCAGGACGAGTAACACGAGGGATGCCCAAAACGGCGGAAAGCACATTAGGGGTAATTTGGAGGTGACTCCCTCTCACGAAGGTAGAGAAGGCATCAAAAGAAACATCATGAATATTTTAGTAAAATTCTTGGATGAGAAGGGGAATCGGAGCAACCAAATTGGTAAGGACATGCTCCTAATGGCGGTCAATGAACAGTGACAAGATGGCAGGGTCAAAGAGAGCGAGGACAACTTCACGCTCAAGAGACAGTTGCCGTTGGGACATCCGGGAGGTAAATAGCGATGCCGCGGCATCACTAAGAAACCGGTTAGGGTCAAATTGGTCGCTCGGACGGGAGCGCTTACCCAAAGATTTATTGGAAAGTGTTTTCCATAGAATCGATATTTGAAAAGACACAAGCAAGAAAACGTTGGTACAAGCATAACACTAATACCAGAAGCAGGAACCACAAGACCACGCAGAAGTACATCACAGGCAATGGAAAGGCATAAGGGATAACATGGCTACCAGCCACTGTCGGAAGCTCATCACGGCACATTGTCGTCAGCCCACCACAGACAATCACCAATGTGGCAGGTGAAGACGACCGGCAGATGCGCTGCCACACTGGAGGCCGGCTCATAGTGGAGAGACGTAGAGTATGGAACCAGTTGGTGAGGTTACGTAGCAACTGGGCCTTTCATTGTCGTCTAGTCTGGTTAGGATACTGGCCGTTCACCCAGGCGACTAGGGTTCAAATCCTGGCAATGGAGCTAGTATCGCTCTTGGGCTCACCAGAGCCAGCAAATGGACCTGAGACAAGGTGGCCGGCGAATGCCATTAATGGCGAGTTGAAGAGCAAAAAAAGAGGAAAAGGGCAAGAGAAGAGAAATTACCTAGATTGCGACTCAAAGCAGCAAGAGAGGAGGCCGATCTATAGGATAACAAGCCGAAAAGGGAGCGCAAGGGAGGGAACCCGGTGAACGGTGTGAGGGTTGTGAAGCTGTGACAGTTTTTTGAGGGAGGAAGACGATGAGAGAGAGAGATTGCCGTGATGATGTGGGTTTATTTTGCTGCCCTTTTTTTCTAATTTTTTTGTTTGTTAAAAAAATGAAGGTTATTCCTCGGGAGGCGAGCGCACACCGATGGCCATTTTCAAAAATTCAAAATGCATACTGTCTAAAGGTTTAGTGAGTACGCCAGCCAATTGAGTGTCGGTCGGAGTATGTTCAAGAGAGATAACTCGAGTTTCCACGAGCTTACGAATGAAATAATGCCAAATATCAATATGCTTGGTTTGTGAGTACTGAACAGAATTTTCTGAAATATTAGTAGCACTAGTAATTTCACAATAAATGGTCATAGTATACTAGACAATACCGTAATCAAGAAGTATTTATTTCATCAACAGGAGTTGCGTAAAGGAGCTTCCTATGGCAATGTATTTGGCTTCTGTAGTAGACAAGGAGATGAAATTTTATTTCTTACTCATCCAAGCCATCAGGTTGGAGCTGAAATAAAAACATCCACCGAAAGTACTTTTCTGATCCTAAATATTTTCAGCCCAATCGGTATTTGAATATCCAGTCAAGGAAAAATTTAAGTTGCTAGAAAAGAAAATCCCATAATCGGAAGTCCCATTGATGTATTGAATGATACGCTTAACTGTACTTAAATGAGACTCTTTAGGATCAGATTGATATCGGGCGCAGACACCGACACTAAATGCAATGTCGGGTCGACTAGCGGTTAAGTATAGGAGACTGCCGAACATACTTCTATAGAGAGTTGGATCGATGCTCTTTCCTATAAGATCACGATCCAGTTTCGATTTAATGCTCATGGGAGACCTAGTATGTTTGGAGTTGTCAAGATGGAAATATTTTACAAGATCCTTATCATATTTTGCTTGAGAGATAAAACTACCATGAGAAAGTTGCCAAATTTGTAAACCAAAAAAGTATGTAAGTTCACCGACCATACTCATTTTAAATTTTGAGGCCATGTAGTCAGCATAAGAATGAGCATGGGAGTCAGCGGTAGCACCAAAGGCAATATTGTCAACATAAATTTGGGCTACCAACATATATTTTTCGGTCATTTTTACAAATAAGGTTTTATCAATACTGCCACGAATAAAACCATGAGCATAAAGGTATGAGGTGAGATGCTCGTATCAAGATCTGGGAGCTTGCTTAAGTTCGTACATGGTCTTTTTCAGTTTGTACACATGGTTTGGAAAGGCAAGATTTATAAATCCCTTTGGTTTCTCTACATAGACTTCTTCTTGAATGAGACCATTAAGGAAGATACTTTTCACATCTATTTGATATAATTTAAATCCCATGGTACACGCAACCGACAGAATGATACATATAGATTCGAGATGAGCCATAGGAGCAAAAATCTAGTCATAATCATTACCCTCCACCTGTGAATATCATTGAGCAACAAGTTGAGTTTTATTACTAGTGATATTTTCATTTTTATCGGTTTTGTTTTTGAAGATCCATTTGGTCCCGATGACATTTGTATGTGTAGGTCAGGGAACCAAGGACCATACGTCATTTTTTATAAGTTGATTTAATTCCTTATGCATGGAATTTGTCTAGCACTCATCGAACAAGGCCTTTTCAACCTTTTTGGGTTCAATATGAGAAACATAACAGGTATACGTAAGCAAGTTTAGAACACGGTGGCGCAGCCTCATATCTTCACTCAAATCTCCCAACATGAGGGATTTTGGACGATTTAACTTAACTCTGGCTAATGGTTCCTTTATAAGAATGGCATTAGAAGTCGTTTGCAGAATATCAACAAATGTTGAGTCAAGTGAAGATTCAACTTGATCATCCTCTTTGTTTGGACAATTATGGGTTTTAGTTTGCTCATTAGGGATATTATTCACAATAACATTAATAGATTCCATAACGGTTTGAGTGTGAAAATTCTAAACTCGATAGGGTTGACTAGTTAAGGAATATCCCAAGAACATTTCTTTATCGCTTCTAGAATCAAATTTACCTAGATTTTATCTATCACGCAGGATGAAGCATTCGCTTCCGAAAATGTGAAAATACTTCAGGTTTAGTTTCTTTCCTTTCCAGAGTTCGTAGGGTGTCTTATCCATTTCAAGTCTTAGATAAACTCGGTTGATTATGTGACAGGTTGTGTTAACAACTTCCCCCCGAAAGTGCATGGCAACATTTTTGCTTTTCATCATGGATCTTTCCATTTCTTAAATGACACGATTTTTACATTCTACGATTCTATTTTGTTGTGGTGTGATAGGAGTAGAGAACTCATGTTGTATTCTTTCCTCACTATAGAAATTGTCAAAGTTTGAATTTTTAAATTCTTTTCCGTGATCAATACGTAATCTCACAAAAGACAACCCTTTTTCGTTTTGGAGTTTCTTGCATAGTATCTTCACATGATCAAAAGTGTCGGGCTTTTCATGAATGAGGTCGATCGAAGAGTATCTAGAAAAATTATCTACAATCACAACGATATAATTTTTACCCCCTAAGCTCTCGATTCTAGAAGGTCCCATAAGATCCATGTGAATTAGCTTCAGGGGACGAGAAGTCAGAATGTCGTCAAAAGAGGGATGGTTGGCTCTGATTTGTTTTGAGTTGGCAAGGGCCACACACGTGGTGTTTGACATTGGATAATTTCAGAAGGCCCTCAACACAGATTTTCTTAAATATTTTGGCCAAAATTTGAAAGTTCAAATAGCCAAAGTTTTGATGCCACATTTCAATAGAGTTGACTTTAGCGGGGTGATATTCTAAAATGGGACCTGACTCTATCCTGTAGAGATTATCGAGGGTTCTTGTAGTGTCCCACATTGGATTGGGGGAGGGGAACGTACCATCCTTATAAGGGTGTGGACATCTCCCCCCTTGTAGACGCGTTTTGGGGGCGGTGGACTCCGTCTGCCAGGAACAAAATTGTGAGGCATGTAGGCTGGGGACGCCGTGAAGTTCTCCCAGGCCTCGGCCTGTAGGCTGGAGACACCGTGAAGTTCTTCCAGGTCAAAGCGGACAATATCTACATGCGGGTGCGTCGGGGACGTTACAGTTCTCCTGCCTTCCAGCACGATAGAGCCCTTTGGTATCATAAATGTAGTATTTGTCTTGCAAGAATTTTACTTCAAAGTTCTCATCAAACAGTAGGCTAATACTCAAGAGGTTCTATTTAAGAGCGGAGACATTCAAGACATCACACGGTTTTGAGAACCCTAAAATATTAATCAACATTTTTCCAAGGATAGGAGCTTTCGCTCCATCACCAAAAACGACCGTCCCATCGGGATTGTCAACCATTGAGAAAAATATGGCTTTATTGCTGCACATGTGTCTTGAGCACTCACTGTCTAGATACCACAGTGAATGATTTTGAGCTTTTAGGGCAATATATACAACTTTACATGGATAAGTTTTTGGGATTGGTTTTAGATCGCCTCCTTAACCCATATTTTTCTTCCCAAATTAACCTTTCGATCTAATCTTTTCACATGGTTATTTAACTGCTGAATATGATTAACCAATTTTTTCATTTTGGCCCCTTTTCTTTGATTATACAGTAGATTTATGGTGTGACAATGGGGACGAATATGTTCAATTTATCCATATGCATGGCATGTATGCACAAATGTAGAGATAATATTTGATTTTCTATATTTATGTTGAAAACGAGTATTATATTTGAGTGTTTGTAAGAATCTTGCGGGTTGGCTTACAAAAATTTTATTATTGGGTTTAGGCCCAGTGTGATTCTCAACACATTTAGACAAGGTCTTAGAAATTTTTGAAAAACTCATAATTTTGTGGGGAGGTTTTGTAGCCGGAACAAATATAGGTTTTTAATGTTCACCAAGTTTAGAGGCGTTCTCAACATAGCCTAAGTACTTTTTATTTCCTGCGTGCTTTCCCAATCCCAACATGTGATCTAACTTTTGAGTTCCGCTTGAGACTTTCATGATATCATTTTTGACATTTTTAAGTTCAGATTCTAAGGATTTTATTTTAGTCCGTAAAGACTCATTCGTCATTTCTAGTTTACGATGTTCAACAGTGCACCATTTCAATTTTGTTATGAGTTATGCGTTGTACTTCTTTGTCTCGGTTAATTTTTCATTTTGGGATTTATTAAGCTTCTTGACTTTTAAGCATTCCTAAAATAATTTATCATAAACCTCTTGCAGGCCATCAAATTCATCATCGGATTCCTCACGAGAAGAATCCAATTATTCTAATTTTTCACTAGTCGCTCCATCACTTTTATAATGGAAGTCATGAAGGCCATATAATTTACTTCATTATTTTCTGAGGATTTTTTATCTTAATTTTTATTATCTTCATCATCTATTAGAGACACATTTAAAACTTTTCTTTTCTGACACTTAAAATTGGATATTCGGTCCGGATATGACTAAAATCGTGACATTCATGGCATTGGATTCCTTGCGGTTTCTTACTTTTGAAGTGTTTGATTTCCTTTTTCTCTTTCTTAGTTGAGTTATGAGTTTGATCATTACTTTTAAAAGTTCGTTTGTTATTTTTATTTTTAAAAAATTTTTTAAAATTTTTGACAAACATAGCAAAGTCTTCATCACTATATGACTCTTAATCTGAGTAACGATCTCGCTCTTCTTTTACAGTTTCTAGAGAAATTGATTTATTTCTTTTTGATTGGAGAAGAATGTGTTCATATGTTTGAAGGGATCCAACCAATTCTTTAATTTTTAATTTATCAAAGTATTTACTCTCTTCAATAGTAGTAACCTTTGGTCTAAATCGTTCAGGTAGAGATCGCAGGACTTTTCGGACAAATTTATTTTCAGGAATCCGTTTTCCTAAATTGAAGGTAGAATTAATAATGACATTTAATTTTGTATAAAATTTATCAAATATCTCATCATCTTTCATTAGAATTTCTTCAAACTTAGTTGTAAGAATCTGCAATTTAGAATTTTTAACAAGTTTAGTTCTTTCATGGGTAATTTCAAGAATATTTCAAACCTTGTTCGATATCTCATACATAGAAATACGTTTAAATTCTTTAGATAAAATGACCATAAAGATAGCGTGTAATCCTTTATTATTCCAATTACACGCATCAAATTCCTCTTTAGTCCAAAAAGATAATATTTTTGGTTCATCACCGGTGGTACTATTAGGTGGAGTCCACCCAATTGGGATACTATCCTAGACTCACTCATCTATTGATTTGAGAAATGTTCTCATACGTACTTTTTAGTTCGCATAATTTCTCTCATTAAAATAGGAAGGGACGGACAACGATTGACTGATATGCATTTAGATTGGGGTCGCAGATTGGGATGAGTCTCAGATACCAATTGAAAGGCACAATGTGCCACTACACATACAACGGTTTTGACCCCTTTATAAGTTTAGCGAAAGTAAAACAAAAAATTAAATATTCAATACACATAAATAATATTTAAATCTAGATATCAATAACAATAATATGCATAAAGAGTAGAGGACAATAAAGATAATAGTAAAAAGAGATACTTTTTGGTGACAATAAAAAAATTCAATACCCACAATAATTGAGAAAAATCTTCCGGGTTTCAACAGCCAGAGAAAATATCCACTATAATAATCAACTTACAGATTAGGAGGTACATACACATTAACCTATCTAACTTACACCCGTCTCGTGATCTCTACCATGGAACGCCTTGAATTTGCCCATGGTAACGGAACCGGATACCTTTCGATATTCACATCGATCCTTTCTCACGAACCATTGGAGCTCAGTTTTCACGCCTCCCACGTCACTCACGAGGGTTTATAGGAAAGAACGATGGTGTATTCGAATAGTATGAGAGGATGAGAAAACTTTGGTAAACTAACACATATAAATTGTGAAACTTTCTCCGGTGGGTACAAAACCTTCGCACAAAGTAAAGAGCGTAACCTTTTGGTTTCTTAATATTCTTTTTCCAGAACCCTCAAGATGAAGAAGAATGCGTCATATATATAGAGGAGCCCAAATAATTTGAAAAATAAAAGATCCGTTAGGGACAAAAGGCCTGCGCCGCTCAAGCGCGCAGTGGGCGTAGGATAAGGTTAGGTGATTTCGTGCCATGTAGCTCGAGCATAGATCAGGCACTCATCGAACTCCCCGGTTCTGGAGAATGCGCCTGGTTGGCACATCAAGCGCTTATCGAGCACACGGTTTTGGAAAACGGGTTTCGTTGGCGCCTCAGCGTTCCTCGAGCCCATGCTTCTGGAGAACGCGCGTCGGTGGCGTCTTGGGTGCTCATTGAGCATAGTGCGCCTTATTGGCACCTCGGGTGTCAATTGGGTGCAGTTCCCGGAGAAGGACATAACGGAAGATAGGGAGGCAGGAATGCTAAGGATGTAACGCGTACGACCTTTAGGCATGAAACTAATGAAACTCTACTAGTCAAGAATGATATCGTAGATACCGAACACTCCCATGCGGTTACGGAATATGCCAATATACAAGACGACTAACACCCGAAGAGAATTGAACAAAAATAAAAAAGAATGGAAGAAAATGGTATGGGTGCACTTACCTCGACCAGATCTACGATTTTTTCAACTAACTCCAAGCCCGAATCGAACCCAAGAGTCTCCATTTTGCTCCTTCTCTCTCTTCCCTTTGTGTTCTCTCTCTCTCTCCCTCCCAATTTTCCTTCCAATTCTGCGTCCAACAACGGTTAAAAAGCCAACACGCGGCTTTTACACGGACTAGTGCTCGAACACTGTTCGCAGCGCATAGTAGGCTCGTTTGAGTTGGATCTGGCGTCTGCTGCAGGCGCTCGAGCGCCTGGAAGGTGTTGGCCTGCTGGTCCGTGCGCCTAGCAAGTCACCTAGCACCCCTGTCCGATTCCGACTTCGAAACATATCTTTTCGCATATCTCGAGCTTAATTTTGATTATATTAAGATTTCACATAGTGGATACTGTATGACTGCAACGATTAAGACTGTGTGAAGATATTTAAACATTATGAAGAGACAATTTTGAAAAGTAATAGATATTTAAATATTAAGATTGTTTGATAATCATAGATATTGTAATAGCTGACCAAATTAAAAACCCTGGGTCAGTACAAACAAAGTTTTATTTGATATATATGTGATAGTCCATTAGATTTGAATGTCTGAAGTTGAAGCACTGCAATTGCTTACTGGGTATTGCTATTGTAATAATATTGAAAGTGAAAACAGTGCAGGGGGAGGGACAAGCAGAAGAGAAAATATTAATTAATTTGAAAACAGAGTCATATCGTGAGGGCCTTGTACTAAGCTCTAAATCCGATTTTATGAGACCTACCATTGTCTCAAAAATTGTCAAAATTATATTTATTTTACAGTCTAATAACATAAAATTAGGTGTTAATACTATATATAAATCTATGTTTTGCATTCTTTAGAAAAAATTAAAATCATTTTTTTCTCTATTTACTCTTCTTTCTATTTTTAATGAGTTAATGAAATTTTGTGTAAAGGATATGGATGTAGTTTTTTCCGTACAAAATTCTTAAAATTAGAATAAAAAGAAAGTTAACAAAACTTCCATTATTTAAATTTGAAAACAAACTTATGTTAATTCAAAAAAAATTCTCTTTATTTACACACACATGATAAGTAATGTTGTCATTTATAAGGTAAGATGTTTTTAATTGCATAAATATTTTTTTCTATTAAAAGATGTACTCCTAAAAAAATAATTTTTTAAAATAAAATATAATAAAATTATACGAAATAATAACTCTAAATTATTTAAATAAAATGCTAAATATATATCATCTTACGAAGGTAAGTTTCAAAGCACAATTAAATAGCAAAACCCATAATTCACCTTATTGAACCGGAAAAATCAAGTTAATAATCTGATAGTGGCGAGGAAGAGATCATTGATAGAGCTAGAGATGGGTATGAGTTTGAGGGAGAATACTCAATCCAATGGGGACATTGATCAAATAATTCTAGCTTTCGATGCAGAGTTATTTTGACATTATTGATTCAAATGTAAAGAAAAATTGTATGAGAATGAACCGCAGAGATTGAACGCTCAATTTCATGCATTCTTTTAATATAAATAATATCTCAAATATTAACGGATATGACATAAAATTACAGCAATTTTAAATGTATCATCCCAGATATCGAACTTAGTCAAATGACTGATTAAGCCCCGTTGCAACGAATATGAACACCGAGCTGAACAATTTGCCATAATTATTGGATATAAAAATACATTGACACTGATGAGTGAAGTGGTGACCACAGCCGCATTGAGAAACTTGTGCCAAAACTCCATATGATATGAGGCTTGGGGTTGTACAAGAGCCTAGGTGAAGGGTTTTACTCTAAATGCAAAATGGTGAGCTGTGGATTTATTTTTATTAATGTACATATTTTTATGGAATTTTTTTTATAATATTACTTTTTTAGTATTTGGTTTATAATATTGTTTTTGGTGAGTAGGCTTATCAAGTTGTTATAATATTTTCCCTAATTCTACTACCTTTTTATTATAGTCTTCATGTACTATAAAATTTAGGATATTAAATATATACTAATATTACTAAACATAATATTCCGTAATCGTATGCTAACTTAGTTTGGTCCGTCTTATAGTTTCTGCACATACCCAAACTTCTCATTGATTTTTTTTTTTTTTTCTGAGTTTTGCTAGGTGTCTCATTGCTAGATGTAGGGCACACTAAATTTAAAAAAAATGTAAAAAATTTAAATTAACCCATCTTATATAGAGTGAATTATATAAAGATTTGACCGTTTCAATATGTTTCACTTTTGTCAAAATAAAAAAAGGTACATCTAATCTACCCTGGAGTTAATTATGATAAAGAAATAGATAGTGGTGGTCCTGGTGGGGGTCATTGTGGTGGTGGCTACTGTTACCGGTCTTGTTTCAGCAGAGGTGCCAGCACCATCGACACAACTGAGAAATCGTAAAAGCTCGCGCACGACGTAACACCCTCGAAAATATCGAGATTTCGTATAGTGATTTT
>JAOVVI020006445.1:0-15616 GCA_028571085.2 Nepenthes alata | reverse complement strand
TTTAGTGGATAGGATTATGTTAAAGCCATGGATGGATATGGCCTTGTAATCCTGTGTATGTGTGTTATAGGATGGATCGTATTACTATGGATTAGTTGGGTGCATGTACATATTGTTTAATACAGGTTATATATTTGGATTTTTCGTCCAGTTTTAGATAGAATTTTACCAAAATTTTTGTAGAAATTAAGGATTTAAATTTATGATTTTGTTCTGAACCTGTCTAACTGAGGATCCTATGAAAATCAGGACCCGTTCCGTCACATAGATACCTATTAGTTTTAAATATTAGCAAGAATCGAGAAGACAAACTTGAGACGATCAACAAAGAAGAGCTAGCGATTCTTTCAATATATAGTTTTGATAGAGATTTTATCAATCAGGCCCTGATAGTTAACAACAACAAGGTAAGATGAGATGAAAGGAACACCTAGATAGAAAACTGGAAGATTACAAACCCAAGAACTGGTAATAACCTTGATATTATTAGGAAATCAACTATCATAGCTGCAAATGAAGCATTCAATCTTCTTTGGGTTGAAAGTCAAACCAGAGAGATCAAAGAAGATCAAGAGGCCTTAATGGAGGGTTACCACTAACTCTTAATTGATCCCACAAGAGGAGAAGGTCAGTAGTAAGAACAAATATAGTAGTCTTGGTATTTTTACATTTCTAATGATACCAAATGTTTA
This sequence comes from Nepenthes alata, assembly GCA_028571085.2. NCBI lineage: Eukaryota > Viridiplantae > Streptophyta > Magnoliopsida > Caryophyllales > Nepenthaceae > Nepenthes > Nepenthes alata. The sequence continues at coordinate 14,924 of JAOVVI020006445.1, read as the reverse complement.
GATTGTTGGAGGTTTTGCCATCGATAATAGAGACATAGGGTCTCCTTGGCAAAGTCCTCTACCACCTTTGAAGAAGTCTGGTGATTCATCATTGATGGTGACAGGGAAAGTAGGAGAGGTGATGAATTCTTTGATCCATCTAGCAAAAATGGCTAGGAAGCCTATCAATTTCAATAAATCAATGACAAAGTCCTATTTCAATAAATCAAAGACTTTTATGATATTAACTTTTAAGGTGTGTAAGTTTTAACCTTTATTTTAATGATATTTGTGGAGTAATTCTTATGCTAAAGGGGTGTTAACACTAATGTGTCTACCTTCCAAAAAATCTGTTTGATAGATAGTGACAAGGGCTGGGAGAGTTGACTTAAGACAATTGGCAATGATTTTATAGATCATGTTATGGCAAGCAATAAGTTTGAAATCTACAACCTTTGTGAAAGATTAACCTTTGCAATGAGAGAGTTCATGATACCATTAATTTATTTGAAAAGACGTCCATTCCGAAAGAAGTTTATGGCCATATGAGAAATGAGTTGGCCCACAGTATCCTAGAATCTTTTAAAGAAAGCAAGCAAAATCCAACCTAAACTATGAGTTTTAGAGTCCCCAAAACAAAACACAACCAATCAGATATGGTTTGAAGAATGATTAGTATTCAGGCTTTAGAGAAGGTCCAAGGGGACTATCTTAAGGATGAATGGTTGCTTAGCCTCAGTATTAGCAGGACCATTTATAGGAAGTCCTCCCAAAAGTTTTGAGAAGTAGTCAACAATAACCTCATGAGTTTTAGAGTTAAAAGACATGAGCGAGCCATCTTCTTTGACAAGCAAGATGATCCTTCTATTATTATACTTCTCTTTGATGGCATTGAAAAAGTCCTTCATACAATGATCATCATTTTATTAAATAGTTGAAAAAAAACCACATTGAAGTTGCTAAGAAGGGCCCATGGAAGGTCCACTTTGTTGCTGGTCAACTCCACTATCGAGTTCTAGAAGCTTCTTCTTTCTTCAATAGAGTGGAGACTTACACCATGGAGCAATGCAATTTGGTGATCCACACCATATTAGAAACAATGGTAAAAATGATTTGGTCATTAATCTTGAGGTTTGAGAGCAAAATGGATAAGAAATTCCACCCAATCCATACATGACCATGTTAGATGCAATAGTAGTTCATGATTTAGGACCTTATGTGAGTGATAGAAGATTGGATAGAATGTGTATTAGAATGTCGCATTCTCATTTCCACTAAGCCACAAATATTAAGATTATAGAACTTTATAAAGTCCTTAACCATGTGGGCCTTTTTAGGCTTGTTAAAGCCCCGAATATCCTAACAACCAATGTAAATCATTTGATAACTTGGGGCAAAGGGAAAGATCATTTAGCTTGGATGTGGTTTCTGTAATATTCCGGATTACGTTTGAAATATTTCAATATTTATCATAATTTTTGGATATTTTAGACGTGGTGAAAATAAATTAAAATATTACAAAAATTTGAGAAATGATCAAAATTTTGGAGTGGCACCCAGAGTGTGCCCGTACTGTTGTTCGAATACCGATCTGGGTTTGGGATTAAAAGAAAAAGTAAATAGAAAATATAAATATAATAATAATAATAATATATATTATATGTATATAAAAGAAAAAGGGAAAAGAATGAAAAATCAGAAGAAGGAAAGAGATCAGGCAGACAGGGAGTCGGGGAGAGACTGTGAGGGGAGTAGGGTTTTGGCACAGGGAAGAAAGGAGGAGGAAAAGGAAGAGGCGGCAGTGGAGGTGGCGCAGGTGAATGACGGCGACGGTGGTCGTAGATGAGACTGCGGTGGTCGTGGGCCGTAACGTGCGGTGGCGATGCGGGCGGTGCGAGGAGGGAGAAGAGGCGCGGCATTGTGAGTGGTGTGAGGGAGAAAATTGGTAGGGCAATCGCGCCAATCCCGGCGGGCAATGCTGGGGAAGCCGGCAATGGCCATGTGAGGTGGCGCGATGGTGGAGCGGCGGCAGAGGAGCAGTGGCAGTGCGCAGCAGCAACCTGCGCGAAGAGAAGAGAGAAAGGACACAACAGAGGAGAGAAAGAATGTCCGATTTGAGTGTTTCGGGACATCTCTTCTTCAGATCTGTGGAGTATAATGTTAAGGCAAGTATCCTCTAGCTCTATTATTGATATGATTTAATTTCTGATATATTTTGACTACTATTGGAGATTTTATAAATATGTATGTATTTTTATATGCACCCAATTTTTTAATTATGTACATATATGTATGTTTTACTAGTCGTGCGGTGATTTTGCATTGGTATTCATGATTTGGAGGGTTTTCGGACACTCGGACGGTATATATGTATATTTGTGTATCCGTATATTGTTGAACCATGAATCAGGTTTTACATTAATCATGCATGCCACCAGGGCAGGGTGACACGAGACCATGGCAGACCATGACCCGATGGGTCGTTATATGTGATTCGAGGTATGAGATATTGGTACCGCTCCCGACGGGGAGGTTTAGTCCCGAGGGGGGATGTATATGATATAGCCCAATTCTGTCGGAAGGAAGGTTAAAATATTTAGTAGCTGACCTACCTCACTGTGTATTTAAATGAGAACCATCGTATGAAATTGACCTACCCCATTTTATACGATGTTGATACTTGATGAGCTCTAGGCTCACGTTTTTATATTTTATCCCTTCAGACTAGTGACTTGGATACACTTATAGGAGTTTGGACGTTAGCTGATGCGGCAGATCTCTATCAGTGAGTAGAGATGTTCATATTGGGTATGTTTCAAATCTCGAGAATGAGTTATAGCTATTATTTATGGCCGGATGATGACCCTGATTCTTTTGTGGAAAATATTGATGAGTTGTTATATTTGGATACGTCCCTTACGATATTTGGTTAGTAGGTCATTTATCATATTTGTTCAAATTTATATCCGATGAGGTCTGTACAGGTTTTATTATGTTGGGTCCTATATGTGTATAACTGTCATGCCCGGGTTGGGTTTTATGGTTGATGGAAATATTCAATTCGAGATTTAATTTTTGACCTCTGTATATTATGTTTCTGGGTCGTGATAGATGTAGTATTAGAGAAAAGGTCATAAGGAGAGGTATTTTTGGGTCATCTTGGGTGAGAAATTGACCGAATATTTGGCGTGATAAGTGCAGCCTATGGTGAAGAATGGAAGTTTGAGTTGTAAATGTTTGAATTTGACTCAAAAAGTGGATTAAATTGGTTGTGATGGGTCGCGCAAGTGATGTAATGGGTGATTTGATCCAGCAACTGGATGAGAGGTTGGTTGCTATGTGAAGGGTGGTCTGTTAGGGGCAAGATGGAGTGCCCTTCGAATGATTATAAGTGAGCCCTTTGGAAAATTTTTTGATCCAATTAAGGCTTAAATTGAACATCAGAAAGTAGAGGTAGTGTTTCAAGTTTTTGATAGTTCAGATAAAACTCGATCTATTGCCCATAAGTTGGAGAGTGAGGCAAGCTAGTGATGGGCTTCTCAGTGTCGCATTTTATTTCTTGGGATGTTCTATGAGGGCAATTTTTGAAAGAGTCACTCTCCAGTTAGCATTCGGGACAATAAGGAAGGTGAATTTAGTTGGTGAAAGTACGAAAATAAGTCTGTGGCCTTTGAGATTGTATATAAATATTATATGCTTTTCTAATTTCTAAAATGAGTTTTGAGGATGTCTACCCCTAATGGGTAAACCTTTGATCTATCAAGATTGTGGACTCCAGTGTTCGATCTGAGTCTGTAAATATAAATGATTGACTGATCTGATTTTATTTAAGATGTCAAACTTTGATGTGATATTAGGAGTGACTTGGTTGATGAGTCGCCATGCTAGTATGGATTGTTCAATAATAATATTCTGATTTATAATATGAGTTATGAACTTTGAATCTGAGGAAGATTCGATCGAGAGACGATGAAATTGATATCGTCCTGCTTATAAGTATTTGGATGAAGATGTGTGCTGAGTTTAGATGGCATATGAGATCACATTTGGAAGTCATTATGTGGTCATAAAAGATTTTCTGATCATATAGTAATTCAAGAATATTTCTTAGAGGAAAGAATTAGTCTGGATTATCTTCTGATCAGTAATTGAGGTTGTTTCGAGAGTGCTATCGATTTCAAGGACCCTGCATAAAATCGATGAGGCATTAGCCGAGTGCTTTTCCATGGGGTGTTTAATACCTTTGAGACGAGTAAGATGAATCGATATTATTATCTATGAATTATTAAAAAATTAATTCATTTGGAAAATAAATCATTTGATTAGAGAGTAATGGGAGTATTGTCAATTAAGGATGATTGGGAGTTTGTGCTGAAGACAGCCTTTAAGATAAAGGTATGGCCGTTGTAAGTTTTGGCGATGCCTTTTGGGATAGCGATTTCATTGGCGTCTTTTGTGGATCTTAGAATTCGGATCTTTTGATCTTATTTCGGCTATCTTTGTAATTGCTTTGTTGATGTTTTGAGTTGTTTGAATAATTTATGTGGGGCATGAGGTCCGTCTGAGGACTGTGTCATAGCTAGAAAGGGCAGTTTGTGGTTTGCCCAATTAAGGAGATGTGAGTTTGGTTGGAAGTAGGGTTATTTTGGGCATATTATTTCTTCGATGGCATGTTTGTAGGTTTGCAGAAGGTTAAAGCGCTGACCGGTTGGAAAAGACCATCGCTTGTCGCAAAGATGCACAATTTCTTAGGTCTGGTTGAATCTATTCAGTGATTTGTTGAGGATTCATTGAGAATTGTAGCTTCCGTGGGAGATTTGGCTCAGGATCGGTTGGTGTTTGTTAGAATTGTGAGGAGAGCTTTCATAGGAAAATGAAGGGTGGATTATCGACAAGACCGATTTGGTAGATCCCTGATGAATCAAATTAATCTGTGGTAGGTTGTGATGCTTCCGATGAAGATTTGAGGTTGTATTTTGATGTAGTGTATTCGGATGATTGCCTACAGGTTACGGCGGTTAAATGTTTATGATCAAGGTTACTCCACTTATGGCTTGAAGTTAGTAGTTGAGGTCTTTCCTTTGAGGATTTAGAAATGTTATTTGTTTGAAGATAGTTGTGGTTCAATTTGATTATAAAAATTTGAAGAAATTAATCCGAAAAAAGAGTTAATCATGTGGTAATGTAAGTGGGTAGATCTTTTAAGGGCTGTGCTGGTGAGTTTCAGTGTCAGCCAAGAAGGAGAATATTATTGGCGATATTTTTGATTGAAAGTCTTCGAATTTGATGTGTCATATGTTCATAAGAGAAAGTAAAGTATGAGTAGCCTTCATAAATTTTGCTTTGGGTTTGCCAAGGATGGTGATAAATATGGACACAATTTGGGTATTTATGGTTTTAGCTGACGAGGTTAGCCCATTTATTGCCAATTTGGATGATGTATTGGATGGAAAGTTTGCTCGTCAATATGCCAATGAGATAATGATGTTGCAAGATGTTTCAGTTCTGAGGTTTCAATTGTGATCTGATGTTGTGCTAAATTTCGGCGTAGGTTTGTATTAGAAATTTGAGCACCGGGTTGAAATTTGATATGGTGATAATTCACAGTCAGGTGATCAATCAGAGTAGTGCAGTGAAAGTATGTGGGTCTGTAGCACCTGGTTGTAAGATTTGATTTGAATTTTTAGATAGAGAATCTGATTTGAAATCCGATTTGAGGACATTGACTATGTGGAGGTTTTGTTGAGTCCTGTGATTTTGGAGAAGTGGTGGCTTTGATTGGATTGATTTGAAATCTGATGGAGTAGAAGGAGATTTTTACCAACAAAGTGATAGGTAGGTAGATCCATTCTCAGCCTATTCGTATGTTGTTTAGGATCGGAGTTGCATTAGGAGTTAGCGCTGCAATATCTTCTGTCTTCGTTTTCAGCGGAGAAGCTGTAGAGTTATCGGTGAATAATATATGTCAGGATTGGGCTTTGAGCTAAGCTCTTATTTGCAAAAGAAGCTTTTGTGAAGATCAGAAGTGAAGTTCTTTTTGTTTGAGCAGCCAAGAAGCTGAACGTGATCAAGCAGAGCCTCGATTAGTAGATGGAAGCTCGGAGAGTGGTTGAAGTTGTCGGCAGCTGTAGTGGAGCTGGAGTGATCTGAGTTTATAAAGAACGTCGAAGATTCTTCACCAGCGGAGTGGCGAGTTGATCATGTGTCTCGTGTCTAAAGGAAGAAGCCAAAAAGAAGAAGCCTTCGAGATTTTATTTTTGGTCTGCTATGGATGGCGAGAAATTTCGTGACGACTTGGATGACGATAGGTAAACTGATGAAGTCAGCTATTTGCTTACTGATCAGAATGTCATTCTTGAGTTTGCTCGTCAACATATTAACGAGATGAAGAGATGGCACAGTATCCTAATTTTGATGCCCTTGATAGCGGTTGGAAGTAGCTGATCGATCAGAGTTGTGCAGTGGAATCGTGTGGACTCATAGTTATCAGTTATAAGATTTGATTTGAGGATTGAAGCAAGTGATCAGATTTGCAGCTTGATTGGATGATCGAGAAGAATGGTCAGATATTTTTGAAAGCATCTTGAAGAGAAGATTCTCAAGTTTCGGGGACAAATGATAGATTGAGGCTGAGGTTCGATTGGCCTTCTGAAGTTTTGCAGTGAATCTGGAGAGGTGGCCAACAGATTAGCGTTGCCCCGAGTCTAGTAGATCGTGATGATGTGTTTTGTATATATATGTTGAGAGAAATATGGGTTGATCATTGGCATTTGATCGAGTGTGAATTGTTGCTGATTTTGAGGAGTTATTTTATGTTGGGGTTTCGGCTCAGATTTTGTGGCAGAAGGGATCAAGTGTTGAGAAATAAGACGATTATTTTGGTTATGATGTTTTCGGGAATCTTTTGGTTAAGAAAATTGTATATGATCTATTCCACGTGATTGAGTTGGAGTCGTTGAAAATTGGCGAGAATTTATCGTATGTTGGGATTTTGGATTCTAATATTGGGATAAAATGATAATGTGTTGATGACCAAATTTTTGAAGGAATCTTTTGATTGAGGTTACTCCAGAAGAATTGTGCATATCTGTTCAAGGATTGATATGCGTAAATTTTGAGGACGAAATTTTTATAAGAATGGGAGAGTGTAATAATCCGGATCCCGTTTGAATTATTTTAATATTTATCATAATTTTTAGATTTTTTTGGACGTGGTGAAAATAAATTAAAATATTACAAAATTTTGATGAATGATCAAAATTTCGGAGTGGTGCCCATAATGCGCCTGTGCTGTTGTTCAAATACCGATCTCGGTTTGGGATTAAAAGAAAAAATAAATAGAAAATATAAATATCATAATAATAATAATAATAATAATAATATAATTATATATAAAGAAAAAAAAAGAAAAAGGGAAAAGAATGGGAAATCATAAGAAAGAAAGAGATCGGGCAGAGAGGCAGTCGGGGAGAGAGAGTGAGGGGAGTAGGGTTTCGGCGCGGGGAAGAGAGGAGAAGGAAGAGGCAGCGGCAGCAGCGCAGGTGAACGGCGGTGATGGTGGTCGCAGTTGAGACTGCGGTGGTCGTGGGCCATGGTGTGCGGCAGCGACGCGAGCGGTGCGAGGATGGAGAAGCGACGTGGCGTCGCGAGCGGTGTAAGGGAGAAAGTTAGCAGCGCAACGGCGTCGGTGCCGGCGGGTGATGCCGAGGAGGCCGGCAATGGCCATGTGAGGTGGTGAGGTGGTGCGGTGGTGGAGCGGCAGTAGAGGAGTGGTGGCAGCGCTCAGCAGCAACCCGCGCGGAGAGAAGAGAGAAAGGATGCTGCAGAGGAGAGAGAGAATGTCCGGTTTGAGTACTTCGAGACGTCCTTTCTTTAGATCTGTGGAGTATAATGTTAAGGCAAGTATCCTCTAACTCTATTCTTGATATGATTTAATTTTTGATGTGTTTTGACTACTGTTGGAGATTTTTACTAATATGTATATATTTTTATATACACCCAATTTATTAATTATGTACATGCATGTATGTTTTACTAATCGTGCGGTGGTTTTACATAGGTATTCATGATTTGAAGGGTTTTCGGACACCCGGACGGTATATATATATATTTGTGTATCCGTATATTGTGGAACCATGAATCAGGTTTTGCATTAATCATGCATATTACCGTGGGCGGGGTCACACAAGGCCATGGCAGTTCGAGACCTGATGGGTCGTTATATGTGATCCGAGGTATGAGATATTGGTACCGCTCTCGACGGGGAGGCTTAGTCCCGACGGGGACGTATATGATATGGCCCACTTCCGCCGCAAGGAAGGTTGAGACATTTAGTAGCTGGCCTACCCCACTGTGTATTTAAATGAGAACTATCGTAAGGAATTGACATAACTAATATATTCGGACGTCTTAATATATAACTAAAACTTGATATTGCATTTAAAGTCACAGATAGTAAAATATAGTAATCAAGTTGCTAATCTATGGGAGACAGAGTGCATAGATGGCTTTGAGCTACTGTCGTAAATCGTAGTTGATATAACCGTAGTTATCAGACAAGGGTAACCCTTCCTCAAGTTGATATTATTTATTTTTGGTTCTCTGATTTTGTGTATGCTTTATATTTCTGCATGTATTGCATCGACTACGATTATTACGTGGTTTGGCCCACAGATGGGCAATAGAAATGTCATGTACGTATTGATATATTAAGCCCCGGAACATATTTTATATTTATATATTTCAGTTCCGGTAGTTCCTTCGATTTTAGCATATGATATATGAAATTTAGATCCGGATAATGGTATGTGTCCCACGTTAATGTGGTAACGGTCGTGATTATGTAATGTGATCTCGAATCATATGATATGATTTCGTTTATGAGATTTGATTGGATCGTATTTATTATGATTATGTCCCAGAGAGACTGTTTGATACGGGCGATGATTTAGTACAAAATATCTCCTCGATTTTTAGGAATTTTATCGACATTGTGTTTTGTTTTACGTGATTACTATGCAATATCCCCGCTTCTGATTTATGTGTACCGTTTTATACGATGTTGATACTTGATAAGCTCTAAGCTCACGTTTTCATATTTTATCCTTTCACACCAGTGGCTTGGATATGTCTGTAGGAGTTTGGACGTTAGCTGATGTGGTAGATCTCTATCGGAGAGTAGAGATATTCATATTGGGTATGTTTTAGATCTCGAGAATGTGTTATGGTTATTATTTATGGTTGAATGATTACTCTGATCCTTGTATGGGAAATGTTGATGAGTTGTTATATTTGGATACCTCCCTTGCGATATTTGGATAGCAGGTCGTATATCATATTTATTCGAATTTATATCCGATGAGGTCTCGTGACGGTTTTATTATATTGGGTCATGTATGTATATGACTGTCACATATGGGTTGGATTTTTATAGTTGGTGGAAATATTATATTCGAGATTTTATTTTTGACCTGCATATATTATGTTCCTGAGTCGTGACAGTTTCATCAACCACTTTCCTTTTCTGTGGGTTAGTGATTCTATGAGAACTATGACTATCATTTCTAATAAATCTAACTTGGATAGGAATCATAGCAATGGTGGTAGCGCCATAGATTTGGGACTTGGGGTGACACCTCAATCATGTCAACAAGGTTTAGCACCTCGAAGGATTAGATGAGGAGATAACTTGGATAGGAATCTAAGCTTTGGTAGGGGCATTGCAAGCAACCAAATCCAGGGACTTAGGATGATGGCAAGATGACATAAGCAAAACTTAGCACCTCGAAGGGTTTTGATGAGGTAGTAGCCATAGACTCTGGCAGCCTCTCCATAAAGATGAACTGAGGGGTCCACAAGTATGTAGGTGATTCAGGCTCCCTTCATCAACAGTAATCTTTAATGACTCTACCAATTAATTTATAGTCTATTTAGATCTTTAGGGGCATTCTTCAATTTTATTACCAAAGCATTCGTAGATAGAGTAGATAGTGGGTTTTCATTGATATTCCACTTGAACATTCACCATTTCCTTGTCTCCGTATAAGGGATTGGTGCCTCTAACTACTTGTCATTTCATAATTATACTAAGCTAAGTCCTCCACTTACTCTCTCTCTTCCTATCAATTTCTCTCATATTCTAATTTTTTTTGAAAAGCGTACTCACTTTAGTATAAAAAGATATTTTGAGAAATAATTTTTGAATCTTTTTGAGTACTTGTTTAATATTATGGTGTGAAAGATCTATATAAAAAATTTGATAACCATATTGACAATTTTTCAAATCAAAATCCAAATTTTAGGTATATATTATTGGTAATATTAGTGAAAAACACAATCAAGCAATTCCTTCCTACCTAAATAGAATCATGATCATAAAAATTCATGGATTGATTATCTTGGATAAACCAATCAATATGACGAACAAAAAAGTACATGGACAGTCAAGCCAACTACCAAATAACATCCCTCTCGTGGCCTCCTCCCTCAAGAAGGCAACTATGGAAGTGTTCACTTGCGAATCAAGCCAAATATTAGAGCCATCGCTGCTTAGCTTTAATATATGTCAAAGATACTAAAGCTTTTGTAAGATATTTTTGAAAACCAAACTCATTGAATTAAAGTCCTTCAAGCACAAACTTTAACTTAAAAAAGGAGGTCAAAATGTGAGAAAGATGCCTCTTAGAGAAGCTAGTCATAGACAAAGTGGCCCATCGCTCTCGAGATGCAAAACCTACTTATTTCCTCTTGGCACAATGGCCATCATAACTTTAATGTTATGGAGGAAAAGCTCAAAGTGACAGAATCCTTGGTAAACCGGGGGTTTTGAGTGTCATTGCAACCAAGAGGAAAGGTCATGTAACTGTATGCTTGGGATCCTCCCATCTAAGGAAATACCAAATATATCTACTAATCATTCAGAGTTAATAACTTTCCTCAACTTTAACAGGACTACCTCCATGGTTGAGGTGGAGAAGCACATCAAAAGGATAGAGAAACATGTCTTTCAAGAAAGCTTTGCTGGTTAGATGATCGAATTGGGTTGTACCGTATTTACCTTCAAGTTACAAAGGCATATGCCCCCCTTTAAGTTTAAAATTCCCGTAGTGGAGTTGTATGATAGAAGCACTAGTCCGATGGATCATATTGACCATTTTTGCACCTTGCTTGACTTCTATAGTCTAGAGGATTCAGCATTGTGTCTCTATTTATCTTCAACTTTAAAGAGAGATGTAAGAATTTGGTTATATAATTTAGAAACAAATTCTATTGAGACCTTTAAAGAACTAGTTGACCAATTCTTATCCCATTTCACAATCAATCGGAGAGAAGAAAAGTAATCCAAGCACTTGGTCAGAATTAAGTAGGCTCCTAACGGGAGTATAAAATGTTTTCTAACACGATTTAATGTCAAGGCCAAAGACATCTCAAAGCTCATTGGTGAGTTGAAGTTAGATGACTCCATGGTGACTGTAAGGCCTTAGTTTAAATTTTATTATAATTTTGATTAATTAAGTTAATATAATTAAAATTAAAATCAAAGAATGAAAAAATTGGGTTAAAAGTTAAATTTATATTGGATTACATCAAGTTGAGAGATGCCTGATTGGCATCTGATGTGCGTTCATACATGAAAATTAGAGTGCTCAGACATGAGGGATGCATGATCTAGGCTCAAGTGCAGAATTCCAAGTAGGTTGTGCTTGAGGTGTGCACGAGATAGTGCTTGTGTGCTACAGTGTTAAAGCACGATACTTGATGCACACCTGATTGATGTTCGAGTGTCCTTTTTGTATAAATAGAGAACCCAACTGATTTTTGTCATTTGTTTCAGCAAATTTAAGAGAGGAGAGAGAGAGGAAGCCAAGGAAGCTCAAATTAAGTGAATCGAAGATAGGATTTTAGTAATTTGGAATTAAAGTCAATACATTTCAAATTTTTCTTTTCTTTTTTCTATTTTTTTGAAGTTTTTATAAATATTTCTTGTTACAAATAATCATACATAACATGAATTTAAAATTATGATATTTATGTTTAGTATTCATGGAAAGCTTTATTAATTTTTCTACAAATATGCACAAATTTTATGTCCAAGTATACGTATATTGTTTGTTATGACCGAATTCTGCATTGTTTCCCTTTGTAATTCCCTCTCTCTAGGTTTTCAGAATTCAAAATTCATCCAAATTTTGCGAGGGACTTTGGGTTGACGCTGCTCACGTCTGCGTCGGCGACGGCCATGGCCGGTCCCCTTGAGGCACCGTCTGATCCTCCCCGGATTTCTTCTTCTCCTCCCTTTCCCCCCTTTGCTTCTCCTCCGAAGGAAATCGCTGCTAAATCCCTAGCCCAATCCTCTCATACTTTTCCCTTGTTGAAGAGGGATGAGTTATCACACTCCCCTGGCCCAGATGCATCTTTCTTAGAGAGTTTGAAGCCGATAGAACTCTGCAACAACCCCAGTTGGGGCAGCATGCCATGTCCCCTGGCCCAGCTGAAGATTTGGCAAATGAGCGCAGGCGTATGTCGTCTCAGAACCCTAGTCTTTAGTCCGATGTTGTTTCATTTGCCCCTGCTGCTGACTCTGTTTCTTCGCGATCGCTCTCTGGAAATGTGTAATCTAATCGCCAGGCTGCCTAGGCTGCTATTGTTCAGAACAAAGGTATTTTCCTTTGTACTCAGCTTAATTATTTTCCTCCCCTATCAGTGGACATGGAAGTAGTTACCCTTTCTCCTCCTGCTGATGTTATTCAGCAGAGCCTGAACTGGTGGGAGGTGATGCTTGTTGGGTATTTCATCGATAAGCCGTTACACTTTCAGGCTGTGAACACCATTGCTCGAAAAATCTGGGCTCGTTTTGGTATTTGTCATGTTGCCGGGGATGAAAATGGTTTTTTCATCTTTCGATTTGCGTCTGTAGCTCAGTTGAACTCTTGTCTGGCTGATGGTCCCTGGGCATTTGGTAGGAAAACTCTCTTCCTAAAACGATGGACTCCAAGTATGCCTTTGTCTAAGGAAAATCACAATAAATTTCCGAATTGGATCACATTTGGTAGGAAAACTCTCTTCCTAAAGCGATCTTGATGAATTAGTGGGGGGCCTCTAAATAATTGATGACTCTGCCCCGGCAGTGAGCCTTCTTGGATCCCTTGACTCCTCGAAGTGCTCACAGCGGCCACCTGACAGAAGAGTTAATGATGTGTATTCTCCTTCTGAGCAAGATAGAAACTGGAAGCAAGCCAAGTCCTGAAAACAGCAAAATTTTGCTTCCAAGAACTCTAAGGGCTCCTTAGGCAAAAGTGTCGGCCTAAAAGCCGACTGAGAGCCAATTTGGCTTGAGAGGTTGCCCCTGCTACTATGTTTTTACTCCAAGTCGGCAAAATACTTGGAATAGAACATAGTGAGCCTCCAAAAATCAAAAAGGCGCAAGAAGAAACGTTCTCCTAATCTTCCTTTTTAGCGCTGCTGTGGAAGTAAAATGACCGAAAGCAAATTATGCCGAGTTTTGGACTCTTCAGCTTGCACCAAGTGGCTGCTGAATGCTACTGCTGTGTGACTGAATTTTGCTTGTGATTGCTGTCTTCAAGCTGAATTATTGGATTCTTTTGCTGATTTCAGTTGCTAACGGGTGGGAGTTGTTTCCTGCTGAATTCTTAGGGTTTGCTGAATTATGGTTTTGTGCTGAATTATTCAACAGCTGTGCTATGAATTTTCTATTGCCTTGCTGCTACCCACGGGTTGCTGATGCTGAAATTGTCGACAACATTGCTGATTTATACATTTCGCCGAGTATGAGGTTGGCAAATTTTATTTGGTTGTCTTTTGCCAAGATGTATGCAACGGGATGAGATGCTTTTGACCGAGGTACTTTATGGCCGAGGTGGTGTGTTTTCAGAGTTTTGAAATTTGCTGAAGTATGAAGCTGCCATATGTGCTGCCCAAGGAAATTACTGCTGCCCAAGGAAATTACTGCTGCCCGTGAGTTGTTGCTGTAACAACCGTGGTTATTGCTTTCGACAGTAATTTTGCAATTGCCCAGGGTGATGCATACTGCCCGAGGTGTGCATTTGCCGTGATTTGGTCTGCTTCTGTTTCATTCTAACCGAGGTTAGTTTTTCCCAAGATCAGGTGTGCTAATGCCTGCGGCCTTGAACATGGACTACGGCGGTACTATCACTGTTGCTGATTATTTGATTACGACCGAGGTCCTGCAACAAGGACTATTCTCGTAGATATTGTAATTGGGGCTATTCCCATGTTATTTTAGTTTTTTTGGCTGTCATTTGATGTAGCATGGTACTTCAGTCATACCCTTACGTCTATGATTTAATTTCAAGTCAAAAAAATATTTGGAGACAAATCATAGGTTTGTGTAACTTTTAAATTTTGTTAATGTATTTTTAATTACTTACCAAAAAAAATATCTCAAATTCATACATGAGATTCTGCATATTTTAAATTATTAAGTATAAATTTTATGTGTTAGAAATGCATATAAATCATTTTGCATGTTCTGAAAATTAGTAAGAATTTTTGTATATATTGATTTCCTACATTGTGCTGAATTTTCCTATTCTTCCACATTAATTTAGATTTTGTGTCAAAAATTCATCATAATTTAATTTATACAGAAAATATAAGTGTCATATGGTATGAATTTATAGAATTTGAAGAAAAAACTATGCAAATACGATAAGAATTATAAGCTATTTGATGGGTTCAGGACCCTTGGGCCCAAAATCGCAGACGCAGGCCCAAGGAGTCGCATATAAAGGTTGGCCCAAAAGGCCCATAAGCCTTTTGGGATTCAAACAACTGCCTCGTTCCTGAGCACTTGGCCGCCCGGACGGACGCTGAGACCCATCCGGGACGGGGACCACCAGAAAGACCAAAATGACCCAGGTGCCACCTCAGCGTACAATGCCACGAGCAACCAACGGCTTCTGACG
>JAOVVI020006444.1:0-12270 GCA_028571085.2 Nepenthes alata | reverse complement strand
CATTCGGGTGCCGATCAAATGTCATTCAATTTGATGTGACCCAATCTAAAATTAGCTGTGACCCAATTTTTTCCTTTCAATTTAAGTTATTTTATTTTAATTACTTATAATTAAAATATAAAATTTGAAACTCATTCTTTACAGTAAGAAACTTCATTTGGATACTAGGACTGTTAAGGTTATCTTCAGATTTAACCAAGACGATAATTAGATTTCTTTTATCCCTAGAAAAGAGGTTAAAGTAAGCAGAGAGATTCCAAATTCTATGAAGAGGTAGAAAAATCAATATTTTTTCATTGCGGTCTCTTCCAGTTGAACCATCTTCAATAAATAGAAAGTTGCCAATTCTACTTATTTTGCCATTGACCAACTTGATAGAGAATAATGCTGCCAAGTTGTGAAAGATGGGTAATTTTTTGACTTGCGGGTGCCAGTTGAGGTCAACTGGGAGGTTGTTGTGCGTGGTGAGGCCGTTATTGATATCCCTCCCCGCAAACCAAAAGGAAAAGCAAGGGCACTATTGTAAGGTGTCAGTTTTCACAATGTGATAAATATAAGTGGGGAGGTGTTGGATTCCAAAATATAGTAATTGGGAAGTAATTAAGTTAAAATAGGTAAATTGAGGTCAAAGGGTATGGGAGAAATCAGTTTAAAAAGCCCAAATATTCAGAATTGGTAAAATCGGGAACCAGAGTTGTAAACTTTGAAATGTTAATCTGTAAATAAAATTATGAGTTTTAAATTAACATAATCATCGCTTATTAAGGTCATATAATCAAAATTAGGTCCCAAGGATGCGAAAAGTTGGGTTAGAAGGGTTGAAATGTGTCCCGGACAGTAAAAAAACAAAGTAGACTTACTGCAAGCTTAATGCGGGCCTGATCTGCACTCAACCAACGCCTGAGGTGACACCCAGTTGTGAAAAACAAAATCTGGTGCCTGAGGCACGCCTGGGATGCAAAAACCAGAATGGCGTGCTCAATACTCTTATGATGAGCACTCGAGTGCGTCCCTTTGGTTTTCTTCGCGCCCAATAAGCACTGTTCGAGCGCCAGTCGGAGTATTTAAAGTGCATGAGGGTTTCTCCTTCTCATTTTTTGGTCCTTTCTGATTTTTAGAGAGAGGGAGGGGATGAAGACTAGAGATAGAAGGAGGAGATCAAGGCCCACGAGTCTAAATCTGTCTGACAGCCAGTTAGAAAGGTGATAGATTGGGTCGAGTCAAGTGTACTCATACCCTTCTCTTTCATTTTCTTGCCCTTTTATTCCATTATTTTTGGGTATCCTTGTTCCAATACCCAGTTAGGTTTATATTTTGTAGTTCCCAAGACCCAATTATGCACATATATGAATTCCATGTCCAAAATCCGTAATTTTGATTTGTTTCGGACAAGGAGACCCTAACCAGATGTCCGGATGATTTTACCCACAAATGTTTGGGAGTTTTCTTAATTTGGGTCCAGAATATGGTTACCCATAACATGAATATGTTAATTTATTGTTTGGGTATTCGGATTTGTTATTTTTTGTGGAATTTTGTTCCAGGAGACCCTAACCCCAACCCGGACCCCATTTAAGGGACTAAATTGGGTTTGATGCAAAAATTGACTTAGGATTTTGATTACCTATGTCTTGGGTTTGATAATTTACCCATGGCATGTCCGAAATTCCTAGAATCAACCAAAATACGCGATCAGGCACTGTTCACACGGGTACCATTTACTTGAGGCCAATAAGCGATATTTTGCATAATTTCTCTATGTTTCATCATTGATCAAATGATATATATATACATACATATATATATATATATTTGCATAAGTTCAATTGTGCAATCTAAAAGCTTCGATATATGCATTTGTGAAGGAAATCTGTGTCCGAAAGCTCTCAAAGTCAACTTAATCATCAATGGTAAGAATTTCTAATCTTGTCCATGTTTACAATATTTGCATATAAGTTAAATCATGAAAAGACCGAAATCCAAAAGCAAGATAAAAAGTATACGAATATTTGGAGGAAAATTCAACACTTCGGGTATATGATGGATTTATTCTCTCAAATAGAGATATTTGCAAAAGAAGTTTAGTGGATTTTACCTCAAAAGAATAAGAAATCATGAAATTAGGAGCATGGATTCATGTTATGAAGGGTAACATTCCCAAGAATGTTACTAGTATGACGGTAGAGACTCAAGGATTTGTCCTGGTAACTTGTTGTAGCGGGTGATACTCCTGACATGCCTTTGGACGTTACAGTGATGATCGAGGATAGCTTCATCAGTAGAGTGATATATGGACTGCCTTTCCTCGGGGCATTAATTTTGGAGGATAGAAATTTTGGATGAATCTTCCCTCGAGGTGGAGATTTTAGAGAATTAGAAATTAATGAGAACTTTTGAACGTTAAGCTTTTGATTGTGTGGAGTGAATACAATCTGTCCTCGATCATTTGCTCCCTTGGCTAGTAGGGCCCATTGGCTCGGGTCCTCAAAGATGAATAATTATTCCTAATCTATATTTTAAAGAAAATAAGAATAAAAGAAAGAAGTAAATTGTATTCCAAGCATATTTGATCATGTCGAAATTCATGCATCTCCTTCATGCTCACATATTCTTTTCGTGCTTAACCTTTCTTATATTACTTCTTGCCTTGTATATGATGCATTTGCTAAGTTATTAGCTTACTCTTACTTCTTCTTCCTTCTAGATGAGATCCACAAGCTGACGCTCGATTTAGATAGAGTAAGGAGAGGGATTTGCTAAAGGAGATCTACTAAACTCAGAGACTTGTAAATTAGGATATGTTTAATGAACAAAATGTAAATAGTTAAATTAAATTAATATTATGTATTAAATTGTGGCATGATATGTTACATATTGTTTTGAATCATTGTTATGCTTTCACAAGTTGTTTGTGGATGTTCTTTTGCTTCCGCATTTTTTTATTTTGGATTTATTTAGGCTCCTAAATGGCATCTCTATTTAGATCCAACATAGTAGTTTGAGGTTACTATGTTGGAGCCATGAATGATATGACATTTGTTGATCATGTGGATGTGTTGTGGATTAAATTTTGAGGTTGGGTTGTTTATATGTCTTGTACAGGTTGTATTAAGCAGGTTGTATGTATGGTTTTTGTCCATTTTCAGAGGAAACTCTGTTGAATGTTCTGTAGAAATTTATGTTATTTAAATTATGGGCATTAGTTTTATATAATTATTGGCAGAGGTTATTAGGAAAAAATCATTCATTTCATCACAGATGGTATCATTGAAAAAAGATGTCTTATGTTTGATTTGAATCGTATGCAGAAGCTTAGGATAGATTAAGATTGATCAGATAAGTAGATGTAGCCGTAAGATAATTAAGTTCAATCGTATAGTTTTAGATATCTAGTTTGTCTAACTTTTGCTAGAATTAAGTTGGGATTTAGTGTTTAAGTTGATCGACATTGATTCAAAACCTAGGTTAATTGATTTTGAATTAAAGTTCAGGTTTGATCTGTTCTGAGTTGAGATTCTCAGGCCAGTAATTCTCTAAGAAGGGATGCTTAGTCAACCTAGCAAGTATGATGGATAAGATGAGATTGATGGCTCGAGGTCAATAAAATTTGGAGTCGATTTCTAGTGTAATGAATTTAAGAATGTCAAATTATGATCGATTTAGTAAGTGTTTGAATGCTAGAATTTTCGGGCGGTGCAAATCCTATAGAAATTGAAAAAGTATTCATTGATGTTGGTCTGAATTGTGTTGGTAAGATATTGTGCTTTTTAGTTAGGTTATAAATTTGGAATTGTGACGAAACAGGTCATATTCCCTAAAATGACCATCAATCAATGAGTCAATCTTAAATTCTATCTCATAAACTCTAAACAAAGTCATCTAAATTTATTGCCTAAAAATTCTTATCATACATAGGATCAGAAATGGGTAGACTACTTAAGTCAGCCTTAACTCGAATGGTTGAGGTTCTCGGTCGGCCTTAACTGGGTCGATCGCCTCTTTACCGGCCATGGGCCTAGGTCAGTTGGCCAGATACATATGAGATGCCATTAGAAATCAAAATTACTCAAGCCATATAATTTCAATGGAAGCAGATAATTTTCCAGAATGTTTACAATACAGTAGAAGTCATAATACAAAGTCTCCAAAATGACCAAAATACATAAAGTTGATCAAGACTACAACATGAATCCAGATCCGTCCTCCTGCCCAACCAGACTGCCTGACTCTAATCTTTCATGTCCGGAATACACTCTTAGTCATCTGAGAGTAAGAAAACAGTAAGCAGTGAGCAACAGTTTAGTAAGGTACCCATGTAGAAAACATACGTATATGACTTCAAAACAAAATCTAAAGGACTAGAACATGAGCACTGGCATGCAAGAGTATAAAACATGTGTGACGGAATGGATCCAAATCCTTATTGGACCCCTCCGTCAGACAGATACAGAATAGAATTCATTATTTAAAATATTTAACATATACATAAATTTTGGCAGAGCCTATAAAAAATTAGGCAAAGTTTCCTCTGTATCCAGACTAAAACAAGATGTACAACCTGAATATATATAACTCGTACAGAGTATACTAAATATCTAAACCTCAGACTTATGACCACAACACAATTATAGGACCATTACAAGTACACAACTAACCAAGTATCATAATTCCCATCATACAACACACATAGACAAGATCACAGATGCCATCCATGGCATATTTTAACAATCCTAACTACGATATTAGAATCAGATGGGAGATGTCATCTAGGACCTGTACCAAAACCAGAAAACATATTTCGGAAGCAACTATATCCTTAACAGAAACCTACAAAAGTATAAATACAGTTTTAACATAATATAAAACATATCATAACCATTTATATACAATCTTCCTTCAAGATCTAGATATTTACAATAACATCATCATAGTCCCAAGTCTTCAGAAACTCTAGGGCTCTTGATCTTCATCGCTAGCTCTAATTAGGCCTGGTCATCTCGCATCTTTTCTATATTCTTATCTGGAGGGGAGAAAACAAAATAATGAGCCGAAACCTAGCAATGTACTAAAATGTGCAGAATATAATGCTCTCATGTAGACCATAATGCAGTAGGGCGGATACAGTTACATATAATCATAAATGTGATAAGGCATTAATTACGAAAACATTAGTACAATATAAATGTAGAAGATCATAGAACATATATGAGAAGTTTGAGAAAAGTATTAATCCACGTGAACAGGTCTCAGTAATCTTTATTTATTCTTTCATGTAAAATATATATTCATTATAACAGAAAACTACGATAGCATTAGGAAAACAGAAGCATTCATGGAATAAAGATAAAGCATGATGCTATTTAAACATGCGTCAAAAATCATGAATCGATATAATCATGCTTCAATAATCATAAATTGGTAAAATATGTTTCAGAAATCAAAAAATAGTATTAATTCTATAAATTCTAGAAAATTCCTTTTACTATCAGGAGGACCACACTAGTAGACCCAACTAGCTGAGGGAATAAGTAATCGAAGATAGATTGTGTTCACTACACATAATCCAAGGCCAGTAACATTATCACTTCTCGTGGGATTTTAGAACGGTGATGGCGACTGGCAATAGTAACTACCCTCTAGGTTGTCGCCTTGAGGAAGGGCAGACCATGGATAACTCTATGGATAGAGTTATTCTCAATTACCACCATAACGTTCTAAGGCATGCCGAAGAACCTTACCTGACTGTATAGCAATCCTAGGTCCTAATTTACAACATTAGAAAGCTTATAATCTATCATTCTTCAAAAAATCAATTAGAATCTCATGGTTAACTATTCAGTATATTTCAGTAATTCTCAATAACTCAACAGTGCAGTTCTATGTAAACTTTTCAGTTACAAATCATTACATGGGCATGATCTCGTTACAGATTAGTTTTTATATATCAAAAATTTTGGATTAAAACCGTTAAATCTCTTTTCGTGCTTAGGGTTTTGCCAAAACTTTCGAATGATAAACAAACACCAAACACAAGTATTTTCATGAAATTGGAAATATATTTAGTAGTAAACATGAAATCTATCCGATTAATCAAGAGAAACAAGTATTATTTACAGTAAAAATGTAGAACCATAGATTTATAGTATAAATACAATATTTGAGACATTAAAATACTGTAAAAACGGTAAATAATGTTCGAAGTATACTTGCCTGAGCTCAATTTACCGTTATTCTTACTCTGATCGGAATGTATCGGAAGATTTTTTCCTTTCTTTCTCTTCCCTCTCCTTCTCTTTCTCCTTTCCACTCGCTGCTTTATCATTGTTCTGTGCCTAAAAGCCCCGAAATCCCATTTAAAATGATGGAGAAAGGGGGTCACATGCGTAACACACGACCGGGGCTCGAGCATCGGTCAAGCGGTGCTCGAGCGCCCGCTCTAGCAAATTTTCCCTCGAGCGCAATGCTCGTAGCCAGGATTGCTCCCGCCTTTCCTCGGGAGTGCCTTTGTGCACAACTTGCACATTTTTTCGCTCGACGGCCGCTCGAGCGGCCATGAGGCGCGGGGCCACTTTTAGCCCATTTTGCCTCATTTTACTTCGCTATCAATTTTTTCATTATATTTAATCCCAATCATGATTATTATCACTATAATTATTCCATAATTATCATGTTTTAGGGATCGGGATCTCACAACATGAATTGAATACATTTTCATGGAAACCGGTTTACTTTAAGTTTGGAAGTCTCCTTTCTTTTTTTTCTTTATTATTCTTAGTCATCTTCCTTCAAAATTGTGATGACCTAGGTTTCAGAATACGATAATTAGAGTATAATTGAATTAATAATGATCAAGGATTAGGTTTAGAATGTGGAAAATTGAGTTCGAAAGTAAAAATAGGGAGTGGGCTCTGTAGGGCATCGGTTTGCAAGATATGATTAATATAGGTTGTGAGGTTTCAGATTTCCAAAATATTGTAATTGGGAGGTAATTAAGTTGAAATAGGTGAATTGTGGTCAAAAGGTATGGGAGAAATGAGATTGAAAAGTTCAAAGATCTGGAATTGATGAATCGGGAACCGAAGTTGTAAACCGAGAAATGTCAATTTATAAATAAGTTTTTGGGCTTTAAATTATGATAATCATGACCTTTTAAGGTTACATAATCAAACTTAGGGTATAAGGATGTGAAAAATTGGGTTAGAATGGTCAAAACGGGTCCTGAACGGAAAAAAACAAAGTAGGCTTGCTATAGGCTGGATGCGGGCCTAACCTACGCCTGACCAGTGCCCGAGGTGCCACTTGGGTGCAAAAAAATAGAACCACCATGCCCGCATAGCCATCGAGCACAACCTATGCACGAAAAACAGAACGTGCCGCCCGATGATCGCCTTAGTGGCGCTCGAGCGCCAGTAAGGGTATTTATGTCATGCAAGAGTTTCTCCTTCGCATTTTTCCATCCTTTTTGAATTTTTAGAGAGAGAGGGATGAGGAACTAGAGAGAAAAGGAGAAGATGGAGGCTTATGAGTTCGAATCCGTCCAAAAGCTAGTTTAAAGGGTAATAAATCGGGACGAGACAAGTACACTCATGTTCTTCTCTTTCATTTTCGTGCACTTTTGTCTTGCTTTCTTCTGGTGTCCTCATTCTAATACCCAGTTAGGTTTATATTTTATAATTCTCAAGACCTAAGCATGCATATATGTTAACTTAGACTCCAAATTTGTAGTTTAAGTAAGATTTTGGATAACGCAAACCCTAACCCCCATGCCTAGACATGAAACCTACGGTTTTTTGGGGCTTTAGCTTAATTTGGGACTAGACTATGGTTACCCATGACTTGGGTATGTGATTTTATTGATTGAGTATCCAAATTTGTCGTTTGAGGCGGAAATTCGTTCGTGGAACCCCTAACCCATGCTCGGACATCGTTTAAGCTTCGATTTTGGGTTTAATGTATAAATTGACTTCGGATTATAGTTACCTAAGCCTTGGGTTCAATAATTTACCTATTGGATGTCTGAAATTCTGAGAATTAACAGATATATGAAGTCCATGCACTGTTCATGTACACTGTTCATGGGTATTGTTCACCAAGGACTTCTGACAATATTTTATATAATTTTCCATGTTTAATTGCTAATCAAATGATATGTATGTTTGTATAAGTCCAATCAAATAATCTGAAAGTTTTGATATATGCATTGTGAAAGAAATATGTGTTCAAAAGCTCTCAAAGTCAATTCGTTCTTTAACGATAAGAACTCCTAATCTTCTCTATGCTTTCGATATTCGTATGTAAGTTAAGTTATGAAAAGACTGAATCTACAAGCAAGACAATAAGTACATGAATAATTGGAGGGAAATTCCACATTTGGAATTGATGAATCTAATCTCCCAAACGGAGATATCTATGAAAAGATGAATCTAATCTCCCAGACGGAGATATCTATGAAAAGATGAATCTGATCTTCCAGATGGAGATATCTGTGAAAAGAATCTGATAGAACTTCCTTCAAAAGAATAAGTTATCATGAAACTAGGATCTGCATTCATGTTTCTGATGGGTAATGCTCCCAGGCATGTCACTAGTGTGGCAGTGGAAGCTCAAGGGAAGTATCCTTGCCGCTTGTTATAGCGGGTGATGTTAGGGATATGCCTTAAGGATGTTACAGTAGTAATCGAGGATGACTCCGTCCATGGAGTGATATGAGGTCCGCACTTCCTTGGGGCGTTAAAATCTTGAGGATAGAAATCTGAGTCTGACCTACTGTCGGAAGGTATTATTGTAACTAATCCCGCTAGAAGGGATACTACTGTTCTGTTTCTGGCCTCTGATTATGTGCAAAACAAAATCTATACTCGAGTATTCACTACCTTTGGCTAGTAGGGTCCACTAGCTTAGGTCCACAAACATGAATAATTATACTTATATTACGTCTTAAAGAAAATAAGAATGAAAGAAATAAGTAAAATGCACGTCAAGTATATCAATTTAAGTTCTATTTATGCATTTTTCCTGATCATATCTCTTTCTCCTATTTTATTTTTGTTATTATAGTTCTGTTCCTTATTATGATATACTTATTCCGTTGTTAGCTCACTCTTACTTTTTCTTCCTTCCAAATGAGAGTTATGAGCTGACGTCCAATTAGATAAAGCAAGGAGAGAGTTTTGCTAAAGAGATTGCTAGACTGCAAGGATTTAGAGTTTTGAATATGATTATTGTGATGAAATGTAAAGAGCTAAGTTAGAACAGTGTTGTATATTAATTGTGCTATAGTATGTTGTTTATTATTATGATTTAATGTTATATTTCCACAAGTTATGTATGGATTTAGTTTTGCTTCTACATTTATTTGATTTTGGATTTGATTAGGCCGAGATGGCATTTCTCTTAGATCCAATATAGTGGTGGAGATACTACATTGGAGCCATGGATGATGTGACATCCCGATCTAAGAACATGATAATTATGAATTAATTACGTAGATGATAATTATGAAACAGAAAAAAATGGGTACAAAAGTAAAGAGGAGCAAAATAGGTAAAACGGAGGACCGAAGCTTGAGTATATAATAATAATAATAATAATAATAATAATAATAATAACAATAGTAATAATAATAATAATAATAATATAACGAGGGAAACCTAGAAACAGGGAAAAGCAGCGGGAAAGGAGGCTCGGGCAAGGACTTGTGGGGAAGGAAAGAAAGAGGGCAGCTGATGGCACAACACCCCCCCTCAAGTGACACCCATTACTTTAATTTGGGAAATTTGGGGTTTTAGGAAAAGAAAGAACCTACAGCACCTGAACGGTAGGCAGCACGAAGGGAGAGAGCAGAACGCAAAGAGAAATAGGGAAGAAAGGGAGAAATCAACCCATTCTGATCTGATTCAGGTAAAAATAACTAAAGTTTGAACTCAAGCAAGTGTACTTCGGACGTTATTTACAATTTTTACAGTATTTTAATATCTCTAAATTTGTATTTTTGCTCTAAATCCATGTTTCTTCATGTTTAGTATAAATAAAATATATTTCTCCTGATTAATTGGATAGATTTCATGTTTACTTATATATACTGTAATATTTGGCTTCAATTTCATGCATGTATATGTATTTGGTATCCGTTTTGTGTCTGAAAGGTTCGGCGAAACCCTAAGCATAAAAATGAAGGGATTTGGTGGTTTTAATTCATAAATTTTAACTAGTAAATGTTGATTTGTAACAAAGTAATGCCAATGTTGTGATTTGTATATGAAAAATTTACATGAAAATGTTCTATTAAATTTCTGTGAAATTCTGAAGCATTCTGAAGGAATATTTATGTAATTCCAATTGACTTTCGGATGTTCGATCGGTTATATGCTAAGAAATAAGAAGAAAAGTACTTCTGATTTTAAAAATTAGGACCCAGGATTGAAATACAGTCAAGTTAGGTTCTCCGGCAAGCTTTAGAACATTATGGTGATAATCGAGGATACCTCTGACTGTCATGAAACGAGTTTGCTATTTTTTTTCTCAAAAGCTTCCGTCAAGGCAAAAACGTAATTAACGAGACTATCAATCATTCACAACTCTTCCTATAACATGCATACACAGGATCACATGTGCCATCCATGGCATAAATCTATAAAAGCGTTAGCTACACTAACTGTTTGATAACGAGATGCCATCTAGGACCTGTACAATATATCCAAGAGCATAGAGCGGAAGTCAAACTAATAACCTGCAGAAGCATATCTTTTCCTTTTTACAATCATACACATGATATGATTTCTATACAAAATTCACATGATCGAGAACGTTCATAGACATAAGATAAGTATACAAAATTACAATTTCTAGGCAAGTCTTTACGTCAACAAGCTCTTCAAAAATAGCTCCACTAGGCTCTAGGTCCTCAAAAGTCTTCTGGGACTTCTCCTTGATTACACTTTTTCGTAGGGCACTAACTCTACTATCTCATCTGAAGTGGGGGAAAAACAATAAAACAGTAAGCCGAGGCCTAGCAGGGTACATGCATATGAGCAGTAAAACTGTGATGCAAAATGATCATATAGCTATGCAGAACCAGAGCCTTTAAACAAAACATCATTTGGAAAACAGTAAAAGCATACTTTAACGATATTAACCTCATAATTCAAAAATTAGCACACTATCAACTGTAAAACGATGAACTGTAAGCTTTTACAATATACTGTAAAACTTTAAACGATACTCTGTACTGTTCACTATCAACTGTAAAACAATAAACTGTAAGTTTTACAATACATTGTAAAACTGTAAACGATTCTCTGTACAGTTCACTATCAACTGTAAAACAATAAACTGTAAGCTTTTATAATACATTGTAAAACTGTAAACGATACTCTATACAGTTCACTATCAACTGTAAAACAATAAATTGTAAGCTTTTACAATACACTGTAAAACTGAAAATGATACTCTGTACTGTTTACCGTCAACTGTACTCTGTTACGATACACTGTCATCTCTTTACTGTGGGCGATACACTATCATCTTTTCACTGTAAACGATACACTATCGTCTTTTCACTGTAAATGATTCACTATCATCTATACACTATAACATAGCATAACGATATCAGACCCTACCAGCGTACCCTACTAGCTCAGGGAGCGAATGATCGAGGATAGATTGTGGTCACTCCACACAATCCAGGGCCTATCCCTGTCATATATCCCATCCCGAGGGATCTCTGTACTGTGTGCCACTCGAAAGTAACCTATGTCCCTCCTGGCTTAACGACCTTGAGGACAGGGCAGACCATGAATCACTCCATGGACAGAGCTATCCTCGATTACCACCGCAAGTTCTAAGGCCTCGCCCGAGAACTTACCTAAACTGTAGTCAGTCCCGGGTCCTAAAATAATTGTAACAGAAATTACCTCTTTATTGAAAATCTTCTTTCACAATCAGACTTTCACAATATACTTTCAGCTAAATTCAAAAGGTATATGGAAATTTTATCGGTATAAGTCTGTACATATTTTCAAAAACAAATTATACTGGAAGCTTCATCTCTTCATTTTTGCACCTAGGGCTTCGCCAAAACTTTCGGACTCAAATCGATCTCTAACATGTGCTTGATCATGAAATTAATGTTATAAATTCCATGCATATACATTAAATCATGCAATTTACTCAAACTTCACAATTTTTTCGAGCTAGGGTTTCATCACATACTTTCCGAAACAAATCAAACACTATTTACATGCTTATACATGAAATCGAAGCCAAAACTTG
>JAOVVI020006442.1:0-15618 GCA_028571085.2 Nepenthes alata | reverse complement strand
GAGGCCGAGTATAAGTCCAAGTCTAATACCCGATCAGCTTGTGATTTGGGAAAGAATCTGAGAGTCGGATAATCCAATAGAGTATGCAGAAGCTCAAGCAGCGTCGTAGCAATAGTCTAAAGGTCTGAATCAAAATATATAGTACAAAATCCATTCTACGAGGCATACCATGGCCCAACAGAGGAAAAAATCGGTAAATTTTAAATCCAAGTCTATAATCCAAATCCAAATCAAAGTCCAATGCAAATAAATGTAGAGATACAAATGATGTATTAAATTTGAGTTCCAAATATTTAAAGAATAACTTGAGGAATGGTTAAACATAATCTCGGTAACTTTAAAAAAATCAAATGTAAATTAGGTGAGCATGTATGGCCACCCATATACTCTGTACCCATGAGTAAGGTTGTTCACTATTATTTGCCACCCTCAACTTTGGATATAATCCTCAAACTTGTGAGATATATTAGGATATTCAAATATATTTTAAGGCCAAGTCAAATTATCTAAATGGGAAGGGTCACTACTCAAAGCCTTTCCTACCGACGAAAAGGGATTTTTAATTAACAAAATAATCTCCCCATTGAGAGTTGGCTAGAATCCAATAATCCAAATCTAAATGTAGTGACAACAATCCAGCACATACATGTAAAAATACACGGCCAATGCAATTTTTGTGTATATTTTCGTTACACATACTGATATAAATATAAACTGAGTCTAATAATTTTTTCGGGCTTTCAAAAAAATAAAAAATTCCTAAAATCATAAAACCCATATTAAGAATCCCCAAAATAATCCAATGAATTACACATACATGTTTAGAATAAATAAAATTGGTTTATGAAAATACATGTATGTTAGTAAAAAAATTCATACAACATCCAAAACATATCAGAAATTAAATCAGACCAAAGAGGGGGTTTACAAATACTTACCTTGACCTCATAATTTTCCAATCTGAAGAAAGAATGTCCTGAAGTATCCAAATCGGGTGTTTCTCTCTCTATCGGTGCACACTGCCCGCGCGACTTGCCCCTTTCCCTCTTGTGCGTCATCTCTGCCACTGCCACTGCTCAACCACGGCCGCTGCCAGTCGTCGACGAGTCACCCACTGGCCATTGCCGTTGACCACCATAGCCGACCTTCCCGGCGTCATCCCATCGGCCCCGATACTGTTATTTTACCGTCTCTCTCATTCGCACCAATTTCTCTTTCTCTCTCTTGCGTGACCTTAGCCGCACGTCACCATCGCCAACCACCTCCGTATGGCCTCCTCGGTGTGCCACCATCGTCGATGACCCACCTCCTCTTCTCTCCGCCATGCACCGTGAATAGTTGTGCTGAAACCCTTCTCCCCTCTCTTCTTTCTCTCCCGTCCTCCCTCTCTCCCCGATCCTTATCTTCTTCCCCCTTTTTTTCTTTTTTTTTATTTTATTATTATTATATGTATATATTAATATTATATAAATATTATATATTATTATTTTTATTATTTTTATATTTTATATTTTTATTATTATTAATTTTTTTTATTCCAAAATTTAAACAGATATTCGGGTGATAGCACGAGTGCACATCGAGCGTCAACCCGACTGATCCAAATATCCATCCAAATTTAATTAATTTTTGTCATATTCAAATTACCTAAAATCATAATTAATATTAAATTAATTCAAACAAAAATTCAAATTATTACAATGAGTAGAAAATTTTACATGATACATTTTCAGTTTCCTTATCTTATTCTTTCTTGTTCTTAACCATTAGTTTAGATTGTGTAAATAAATGCCATATATTTCTATTCAAGACCCGAATGTGGGCCGTCTATATATAATCCTATAGATGGGGCCAAACACCTCTTCTAAACTTGTGGTTACATAGATTTGGATATTCATTTACTACCATAATATATGAAAGTATGTCATAAAATATTACCCACTGAACAATAATTTTGGTTTAATATTTAATTTAGAAAAAGTTTATACTTTTTTTTATTCTTAGTTCTCAACCTTCTAAATAACATATCATCATTTTTGTCATATTTGCAGAGTTTGTCCCATAATTCTGTAATTTCTTAGCATAAGTAATTTCCTTAAACATACATAATCATTCTTTATGACTTGATGCAGTAAAATTCAGTAATAGACAGTGCAGGAAAATTGATTAGTGCATCATTTCATTTCAGAAAATCAACATTTGCATAATTTCAGCATGTGTGTAGGATTTTACATGACATTTAGATCAAATACAAACATATATATATAGTTATTATAAGACATCTATTTGATAATTTAAGATATATATATATATATATATATATATAGCTCAACACGAATTAAAGGCATGTAAAGCTCAAATTTTCAGCAAGAATATTAAAAAAAATTAGCAAGAATTTAACAAGTAATAATGTGTCCTCAACATTTTATAGACATGCTTGAATATCGAGTTTGAAATCCAGACATGCATGAACAAAATGTCATGTTTTCAGACATGTAAAAGGTTCCAATTGTAAAATGCAGGACTTATTACAAAATATAGATACTTGAGCATAAGTTCTTAAGAAATTTCATTATAAAATCATGAGAAATTGATACGCATGCATGATTTACACATCTTAGCATTGAAATTTGAGCTTACACGAGCATTAGAATAAGAATGCTCAGAAAAATTTGTAAGAAATTAGAAACAAGAGAAAACGGAGCTTAAAATACACTTACCCTGACTTGATTTATCCAAATCCTTACTTAGATCGCCTGGATTTGAGCTATTGGTGCATCCTCTCTCTTCTCCTTACCTCTCTCTCTCTTCCTCTCAAAATCACCACAAAAATGATGATTTTTTGAGCACGGGATCCTTATATACTCAGCTGACGCTTGAGCATGGGTCAAGCCCTCATTAGGCATAAAGATTCTGCATTTGGCATCTTAGGCACGAGTCAAGTGAGCCTCGAGCGGGTAGGTTTTGGATTTCATGCCCATGGCGTGCTTAAGGTGAGAGCATTAGGCAGGCCTAAAATAAGGAGGTTTTGGATTTCATGCTCGTGGCCTGCCTCAGGTGAGCATGGAGTGAATGCCTTTGTATTTTTGTGCTGATGAGGCAAATCAAGCATGCTTTGAACACCCTACAACCATGCATTCAATATTCTGCACTTAAGGTGCGCCTCAGGCCTGCATTCAGTGCACGAGCCATCAAGACCCATATTTCTACTCCTTGATCTAATTATTTACATCATCTAACCTCAATTTTGATTATATTAGTTTAATTAATCATGATTAACTTCATTTTAAAACTCGAGCCTTACAATCCTCCCCTCTTTACAAAAATTTTGTCCTCAAAATTTGACAGAAATTACAAACCTTAATGAACAAATAAGTGCGGGTACTTGTACCGAATTTTATCTTCTCGCTCCCACGTGGCCCTTCATATGAGTGATTCCTCCATAAAACTTTAACCAATGGAAAAGTATTTGTCCGAAGCACCTAATTTCTACAACCCAAAATATGAACAGGTTCCTCAACGTATAGTAGATCCTTATTGATCGTTAATGGTTCATATTTAATAATGTGCATCGGGTCATGACATACTTCTGGAGCATCGATAGGTGGAAAACGTTGTGCACTTTTTTGAAACTTGGCAGTAAAGCCAGATGATAGGCCACTTCATCGATCTTTTCTAAAATCTTGAAAGGTCCAATAAACCTCAATTTCAATTTTCCTTTTATCCTAAATCTCAAGATTCCCTTTGATGTTAGTATCTGACATAATCTCCGACCTTAAAATTTAGCTTCGATCTCTTTCAATTAGCGTAGCTCTTTTGTCTACTTTGGGCCACATTTAATTTTTCATGGACTAATCTAATCTTATCGAATGTCTCCTTAATAACTTTCGGTCCCAAAAGCCGTCTATCGCTAGCTTCTTCCCAATAGATCGGGGAATGATATTTTCTCTCACATAATGCTTCAAATGAACCCATCCCAATACTTGCTCGATAGCTATTATTATTGTTAAATTCTGCCAACACTAAATAATCATCCCAGTTACCGTTCATCTCTAAAATCGAAGCTTTTAACATGTCCTCTAAAATCTGGATAGTTCAATCCGATTATCCATCCGTTTACAAATGATAAACCGTGCTAAATTTCAAACTTGTCCCTAATTCATGATGCAAACTTTTCCAAAACTTGGAAACAAATCTCAAGTCTCGATCAAACACAACAGATGCCGGCACACCATGCAATCTAACTATCTCATTGATATACATTCAGGCCCACCAATATCTTGAAAAAGTCATCTGAACAACTAGAAAATGTGCTGATTTTATAATCCAATCAACAATTACCTAAACAATATCATGAGTTTTTGGCATTCTCGACAATCCCATCACAAGCTCCACCGATATGTCCTCCCATTTCCAACAAGGAGTAGGCATCGGTTGCAATAGGTCGAGTGGCTTCTTGTGCTCAGTCTTCAATTGTTGACAAACTAAACATCTCCCCATATAAGCTGCAATTTCTCTCTTAATGTTCCTCCACCAAAATATTTTCATCAAATCTTGATACATTTTATTAATCCCCGGATGGATGATATACTTAGATTGATGGGCTTCATTCATAATCTCCTCCATCACTTCTCCAATGTCTGGTACACATCCAATCTTGGAACCTTATGACTCCATCAGAACGAACACTAAAATCACCCCTTGAGTCCCGATTTAAGTGTCCGGCGATATCCACTAAAAATTGACCATTCATCTGATTTCCGTTGATCTTCTCCAATATTTTCGGTGGAATTTGAAAGTCTAGCAAAATCAACTAGTTGCTTTGAGAATATCTCTTAATAACACATTGTTTTGTGTATTCGAGTATCTCTATCTCTTTAATTCTCAAATTAGCCACAAAACTCTCCTGGCAACTTAAAGCATCTGCCACAACATTGGCCTTTTTGGGTTGATACTAAATTTTACAATCATAGTCCTTTAGGAAATCCCTCAATCGCCTTTGTCTCATATTAAATTCTTTTTAGAAAAATAAATACTTCAAACTCTTATGATCAGAATACACTAAAAACTTCTCATAGTACAAATGATGCCTTCACATATTTAATGAAAACATTATCGCCGCCATCTCTAAATCATGAGTCAGGTAGTTCCTTTCTTGAGTATTCAATTACCTCAACCCATAAACTATCACCTTCCCATATTGCATTAGAACACAACCTAACCCGGTTCTAGATGCATCACAATAGATTACGAACCCATCTGATCCTTCTGGCATTGCTAGAATCGGGGTGATTGTCAACCGGTCCTTTAACTATTAAAAATTTTGCTCGCATTCTTCTATCCAAACAAACTTAGCATATTTCTTCATCAACTAGGTTAGAGGCATGGCAATTTTGGAGAAATTCTCCACAAACCTTCAATAATTGTCTACCATCCCTAGAAAGCTTTAAACCTCAGTCACCATTGTTAGCCGGCTCCAATTAGTAGCAGCCTCGATCTTTTTCAGTTCATCTGAGATGCCCCCATTCGATATGACATGCCCCAAGAACATTACATATTCAAGCCAAAATTCACATTTCTTTAACTACGCATACAACTTCCTATCTTAGAGTGTCTGGAGCACAATTCTCAAATGCATCTCATGCTCATCAAAACTCTTTGAGTAAGTCAATATATCATCAATAAATACCACCATAAACTTATTCAAGTAGGGCAGGAATACCTGGTTCATCAAATCCATCAATGCTACAGGGGCATTTATTAGTCCAAATGAGATAACCAAAAACTGATTGTGCTCGTACCTCATTCGGAATGTTATTTTTGCCATGTCCTCGTTAATCCCCAATTGATGGTATCCAAAATGGAGATCGATTTTTTAAAATACTTGTGTCCCTTACAATTGATTAAATAAATTATCAATCATTATCAATAGATACTTGTTATTGATAGTAATCTTGTTTAATTTTTGGTTATCAATACACAACTACAAGAATCCATCTTTCTTCCTTACAAACAACACTGAGGCACCCCACAGCAATACACTTTGCCTGATAAATCCATTCTCCAATAACTCTTGTAATTGTTGCTTCAACTCTTTTAACTCTACCGGTGCCATTTTATATGGCACCTTTGAAATCTGTTCCGATCCGGGTATGGTTTCAATCTCAAACTCGATTTCTCAATGTGGTGGCAATTTGAGCAGATCTTCTAGGAAAACATCTTCAAATTTGCAAACCACTGGTATATCTTTTGCCATCACGTTATGACTCCTGATCATGCTGGCATAAGCCAAGTAGGCTTGACACCCACTCTTCATCAAGTGTCGGGCATGCGAGGTCGAAATCAAATAGGAAAACTCTTTTTTCATTACACTTTGAAACTAAAATGTTTCACTCCTTAGAATAGAAAAATGGACTCTTTTGTAGAAACAATCGGCACTAGCATGGTAACTAACTAACTAATCCATACCTAAAATCACTCTAAAATTATACATGTAACCCATTAACCCAAATAATACACCCCGGGTACACAATATCTGCAATCATAAATGGTTCCATAGGTGTTAACACAACTAATGCATATTCCAAAATCCTCAAGATGACAACAAATGACAAACAAATCTTGGATACACAAATGAATGTATTGATCCCAAATCTAGAAGTACG
Source organism: Nepenthes alata (assembly GCA_028571085.2). NCBI lineage: Eukaryota > Viridiplantae > Streptophyta > Magnoliopsida > Caryophyllales > Nepenthaceae > Nepenthes > Nepenthes alata. Next base: position 8,953 of record JAOVVI020006442.1, on the reverse strand, counting down.
TGAGTTAGAGTATTAAAAAAAGTGAGAGTATCTTCTACGATGTTGGCTGATGCCTCTACATCATGTAGTGTAATAGCAAAAACTCTACCCAAAATATTAGGCTTCTTCACCACTAGGCTCTTCGGATGATGGCAATCTTTGATCATATGACCAGTGTGATGGATCGGTCATAGTCCACTATATCAGATCTCATCAAACAATATATTTAAGGTCTATAATCTTAACTAACACAACGCTACATTTAAGGTCCGTAGTCTTGACAAACAAAACTTATACATTTAAGGCCTGTAGCTCTCGGCCATCAAATCTAGTTTCATAAACCATGACCGTCCAAAATCTGAAAGCACTGCATCCGAAGTTCTTAATGCACAAAGGTTCAAAATTCTTAAACTAACAAGAGACCGAAGTTCATTAAAAGCACAATAGCCGAAGTTACTCAACAATGTAAATAACCGGACATCTTTTACATGCAAATAGCCGGACTTTTTTAGATATGCAAATATCCACCTAACTTGAGTAGGTGGGAGCAGGTAGGAGTAATTCACGTACTCCGGATTGGCTATTCCAGCCTCAGATCAAAACTGACCTATAAGCCAATTCGGTCAACATTTTCTAACTTCTCAATCTATTTTAGTCAACTCTCTTAACTAGTAATTATTCCATTTTGTCATCTTTCTACTCCGGTCAATTGGCCATTCCGGTAATTTCACCCATACCAGTCATTTTGACCATCCTGATATTTTCATGCAAACCGGTCATTTTGTCCATTCTTCAATACCGATCATTTACTCCTTTTCTTCAATTTATTTTATTCCTTCCAAGATGTACCATTCCGCCCAGTTGCCCCCTTCCGACATTTTTTTACCATACCGAGCAAACCATATCGAGCAAACTGTGCATACCGGCTATTATCTCCTCAAAATTCATTATGGTCATCTCTCTCTAAGTTATACCAGTCATTTTTCTTCACATGCATACCAATCATTTTTCCTCATTCATACCGAGCCAATTTCCATATCGGTAAATCGCCCATACTGACAAATTACGCATACCGGTCAATCTTCCTCATTCATACCGGGCCAATTGCCATACCAAAAAATCATGTATACCGATAATTTGTGCATACCAATCATTCTTGTTGCAAATCAATATCGTTAATTTTATGCATACCGGTCGTTAGGCAGCCACCATTTTTTATGCATCACAGCCGGTCAACGCTTGTTGATCGAATTCTTCTTTATATCCATCTGGTTAACAATTCAGTCAACTGTAAATTCCACCGTCCAATAGTTCTTAATGTTGTCTAAGCCGGTCAACTATGTACCAATTCGGTCAATGATTTTGTGCAATTCAACATTTGCTAATTTTTGGTCAACAATTGATTCATCCGATCAATGAAGCCAATTCTGGTCAATGATTTTCTGCTGGTCAACTTGTCGATTCCGGTCAACGATTTTCTGCCAGTCCACTATTCTTGTCCTTAGCAGATAATTTCTTGGCCATTATGATAACTTCCTCATAACTTAATATTTCTATCTAAATTAATTAAACCAAATCTTAATTATACAACCTTAATTACGATGTTTGAGAATCAAGATATTACAGCCAGACTGACCACAGTTGAAACAAGCCCCCAAATTTTGTAACACGACCTTCCTCCATGTAATTTCCTACAATGTGGACATTGTTGCAATTTCTTCTGGGACCGGTGTAGCCTAAGATTCTACATTTTTCTTCCCTTTTTCTGCTAATTTTGCCTTCTTATAGGGTCCTCCCAATCTCGAATTTTGGCCTGCACCTGAGCCTCCACGACTCACGATCCTCTTCTCAAAAAACTTTTCCCTCTCAAACTCCTTTTTAAATAGAAAATCTTGATCGAATACATCTCCATATGTTTGTAGTTTCAAGGTCATAAGCTATCTTCTAATCTCATCCTTCAATCCTTACTAAAATCTCCTCACCTTCATAGCCTCGTAGTGGACCATATGTAGAGCCGTGACAGCTCCGTGAACTTAGCATTGTACTCAGCGATGGTCTGGTTCCCTTGCCACAACTGTGTAAATTTGTCCTCCTTTTGTTCTAGAAGGCTTACCGAAAAGTATTTATTCAAGAATACCTCCATGAACATGTCCCAAAAAATCTCATCGTCCTCTAAGCTCATAACTCTCTTTTTCATAGACCACCAATGGTCCACCTCACCTTCAAGCTTGTATGCCACAAATGTCACCTTATCCTCCTCCGAAAAGCAAATCACCGTGAAGACCTTTTCAATCCTCCTAATCTATGTCTTCGCCTTTGCTGGGTGTGGCTCTCCCATGAATTTTAACACTTGCTCATTTGTGAACCGATCATTGGCGGTTGTCCCTAGGTTTGATAAGGTTGGAAATGGAACTAGCTTCGAGTTACATTGTCCTTGTGCCATCGACTCCATGATGTCCGCTGTCCTTCCCATAAGGTTTAGGTATTCCTCCTCCCCATCCGGTCGAGAGCTAGATCCACCACCACTTCCTCGGCCTACCATCAATTCAATCCTATTACTAAAATATTAATATTCAAGTTAGATCATATTATCTTAACTAATTAATCGATTTAAGACCTCAAACTGAAATTACTGAAACATGAACCTCAAATCCATACCAATTCAAACTTAGACCATAAACTAACTCGACCAAACTTTGACCTCAAAGTGAAATAAATCAGCCTAGACCTCAAGACATCTCCTAAAATACTCTCTGATACCAAGCTGTGACAGACCACGTCCTAAATCTCTACATCAATCATAATCATAATTAATTATCTTTTGATTACCATTTCAATCAGTAATACAATCAATTGACTATCCGGATGTGAATTCTACGTTGATATTATGACCAATCAAACTTAATTAATACGACATTTAACATAGGACCCAAATACTTTGCCATGTCATCGATGGCTCTGACACCGACTCAATACAATACGACATTGGATATTGATAAGGAAATATACTTGTTCAATACTAAAATTAACATATAACAATCTATGAAAGTAATAAACATCCATAAACTTGACCAACCGAAATTAAAATTATCGACGACAATAAACTGAAATCAAACTATGGACAGACGGTATCCAAATTATGACATAACGCCACAAGAGATTTTAAACTGATACTATCTGCTATCCAAACTCAAAACATCAACTAAGATACATTATTTCTTACACTTATAAGTTGCTACAACATATCCAACACATTAGCTAATACCAAAAGCCACAAAACATCATTTTAGACATCTAAATATTGTCTAAAAGCTTACAGCATTACAACGCACTGTTTGAAACATAAATTTAACTAAACTTCAGCATCTAGGTATATTAAACATTATCCAAAAACATAGAACAATGTAAAGTATCTATAAATGCATAAATTAAATGCTTCAACCTTCACTTTTGCTCATTCAGTAAGAACTCATACAACTCATCTAAGAGGTTAGTAATACAATAAGAAAGTGAATCAAATACTCCGTAAGGCACAATATGTATCAATGAATATGTATATATTATACTTATAAACATACCAGAAGGAATAGAGATTATAATCGGATACAATGATATGAACATGAGTAGGAAAATTTACATAACGCGTTTTTATTTTTCTTATCTTATTCTTTATTAGTCTTGATCATCAAAAAATGTTTAAATCTTACTTTTTTTTTGGAATCAGAGCTTAAAGGCTTTATTGACTAAATAAGCGGACAATCAAAACCTAGGATGTGTATATTTTTACACAATCAAAGGCCATATACTTCTATTCAACACTCAAATGTGAGACATCTACATATAACCCAATAGGCGAGGCCAGACGCTGCTTCTTAATCCACAATTATATACATTCGGATATCGATTTACCACTATATTATACTAAGACATTTCATAATATACTACCTGCTAAATAATAACCTTAGTCCAATATTTAACTTAGGAAAACTTTACACTTTTCGTCTTTATTCTTAGTTCTCACCCTTTCAAAAAACCTATCATCATTTTTTGTCATAATTGTAAATGTTTTCTCATAATTCTGTAGTTGCTTAGCTTAAGTAATTTCCTTAAACAAACATAATCATTCTTTACAACTTGATGCAGCAAAATTCAGTAATAGGTAGTGCAGGAAAATCGATTAGTGCATCATTTCAGTGTAAAAAATCAACTTGTGCATAATTTCAGTACATGTGTAGGATTTTACATGACATTTAGATCAAATACATATATATATATACAGTTATGATAAGCCATCCATTTGATAATTTAAGATATATATTCATGTATAGCCCTACATGAATTAAAGGCATGCAAAGCTCAAAAATTCAACAAGAATATTAGAAAAATCAGCATTAGTGTAGAATTTTTGATATTTTGACATGCAATGTATAATTTAACATGTAATGACTTGTACTCAATATTTTATAGACATGCATGAACAACAGGTTTGAAATCTAGACATACAGGAATAAAATGTCATATTTTCAGAAATGTAAGATGATCATATTGTAAAATACAGCATATATTACATAATATAGATACTTAAACATGAGTTTTTAAGAAATTTATTTATAAAATCATGAAAAATCGACATGCATGCATGATTTACACATCCTAACTTCAAAATTTTAGTTTGGATGAGTATTTGAATAGGAATGCTCAGAAATATTTGCAAGAAATTAGCAACAAGTGAAAAGGGAGCTTAGAGTGCACTTGCCTTGGCTTGATTTACCTAAATCCTCAATTTGATCACCTTGATTTGAGCAATTGGAGCCTTATCTCTCTTCTCCTCTCTCTTATCCTTGACTCTCTCCCTCTCCCTCTCAAAATTTCTGCAAAAATGATGATTTTTTTAGCATAGGGTCCTTATATACCCAACTAGCACTCGAGTAAAGGTTGAGCAAGTATTAGGCGTAAAGGTTCAACTTTTGACATCTTAGGCGCAAGTTGAGCGATCCTTGAACGGGTAGGTTCTAGATTTCACACCCATGGTGCGCTTAAGGCAAGTATCGGGCAAGCTTGAAACGCAAAGGTTCTGGATTTTGCGCTCATGGCGTGCTTCAAGTGAGCTTGGAGTACATGCCTTCGTATTTTTTGCACTTATGGGGATCCTCAAGCACCCTGCGGCCATACATTTGTGATTTTGTGCTTAAGGCATGCATCGGGCCTACATTTCACGTGTAAGCCATCCGGACCCATATGTTGACTCCTTAACCAAATTTTTCACAATATCTAACCTCAATTTTGATTATATTAATTTTAATTATATTAATTAAATTAATCATGATTTATTTAATTTAGAAACTCGACCCTTACATAAGTGGTGGAGGAGCCACCTCATTAGAAACCCTCTCGGGAGAGCCCAGGAAAGAAGGCGCCCAAGAAAGCAAGGCGCCTGCATGCTCCTTTAGTCGTCAAAGGTCACACCACCTGCTCCTCATGTAGTAGGATGTCACTAACATAGGCGTTGTTGACCCTACCCTAATTATTTGGGCCCTACAATCGACGTCAACCACCAAGAAGAAGAAAAAGTGCATCTTCTAACCCTCTATCGAGCCTAGGATTCTCCCACTTATCTCAAACATTGCACAGGTAGTGAAGGAAACCTAGTCATCCTCTTGGCTAACCCAAAGTAGCACCTTTGAAGCCCAGGCATCTAGAGTAAGCCCTGGCACAGAAGAAGGCACACAGAGTGACCAGATACATAACAACATCTGGATGGAGACGAGCCGCAAGGATTTCAAAGACCCCCAGAATCTCGCGCAGCTCCCTCGCAAGCAGGATACAGAGATTGACCCATAGATGCTCCTCATAAATGGTGATAAACCCTGGAAATGGGGAGCAAGACACGTCCTTTACACTAGGCTCAGCGTATCGGATGAAGCTTAAAATTTGATACCTGCTACACAAAAGCTCTATATCCCTGTCAAATAGGGTCGGCCGAATATTAGTAATGCCTTGAAAAGCCATTCAAAAATTGCACAAGCCAGCAAGGGAAGTGGCAACCTAGGGCAAAGATGTTTTGTGAGCAAAGAGATGCAAGAGTGGATGTAATCCGATGCTTAAATAGCCAACGCCTTAGCCCATGATGGCATCATTTGAGAGACATCAAAGGGTCACATCTCGATAATGGCCATGACACATGTCCTCACTGTAAAGTGCTTTGATACATCTTTTCACTAGCCTCGTTATGATGACTGATGAGATCCTCCATGCACAACCCGCTGACAACTATCGGCCTAGACCCTCAAGCCAACAGGGTGGCAGTACGGTGTAGATAATGATGACCTAACACCCCACTTTTCAAAATTACAAACTAGTGGTGAGCAACCCTGGCAACCTTAAGGCTAATCCGACTAGCTTACACCCTAACCTGGGGTTCAGGATGAACTGCTACACGTCTAGATTGCCAGAAGAATGAGTTGCTAGCAACCTGAATTGTTAGTTTGTCAAATGTCAAGCAACAGAAAGTATCACTTAAGCGCTTCAACCACCCACAACATGCAAAAATGTTGGAGCCATGCAACATGAGAATAAACAATGTTCGATAATTTCATTCATTAATTTTTCTTACAAAGTACCAGCTTTCGATAACAAACATATAACATTAGAAGGAAATAAAATATATGGAGCAATGGCCCAATAACATTTATCCAAATGACTTCGAGGAAGGCAACTGTGATGGGAAAGGAAAATGCATCGCCCGTCCTCCCGAAGAATGGCCTACCTACTGTCTGCCCCCTTTGTAAGAATAAGCGTAGCAAAGAGTACCCGAAGAGCCCTCCCTTGCAAGAGCAGAGCACAACTCTACTGCATTCGTCAGGGAGGCAACTCTTTAAGACCCAAGCGCTAAAATGTAGCTATGACCTATAAACCTGAGGGTCTCAGCCAAATCCAACCTTGCGACAAAGGTTAGAGCAAGAGTGAGGTCAGGGGCTCCTCATCCCCCAGTAGTCTCCGAAAAATAGTCCTACCAAGCACAATTGAGGGCAAAGTCGCATGCTCAAATGGGGAGAGACGTTACCCTCCCCAATCGAACGGGTTGAGGTGTCTACCCTTTGATGTTGCTCCAAAAAGGATGCCTAAACACTGGCAGGGAGGAGAGGATGATGATGGTACATGTCGGGCCTAAAAGAGGGAAACCAAGGAAGACTTTGGTGCATCCACAACTTCAGCCTCAAACATTGGGCAAGAGTCTTAGCCAATCCCAACTCATGGTTATGTATGCTCCATACCATCTCCAAACTCTCACACCACTTGGCTAGTGAGAATGATTTGTGAAGCAAGGCATTGAAAGCCCCTTCATTTATAGCAAGAGGAGGAGACCGACCCTCATTAAATCAAGCAAATCACATTGATAGCCCAAAGAATGCCATTGGTGGAAGATCACCAACACTGAAGCACTAAATTGGCACCAAATCTCGCCAGAGCTGTAGAGTGCATGAGGAAGGAGTGTGCCTCGGGAAGGAAAACGTGTGTGAAGACCCGCACAATGACTTCCCATAAGAAATACGTCGGGGGTTGAAATTTTAGGCCCCCTAGTATGGGGGCTACTGATGGGTCCGGTAACCCATGGGCTAGCCCAGAACAGGACTATAGAGTAGACAGCCCCAAAAGCAGCAGTGGTTTAGCAAATGGCCTACACAGTCCTGAATCTAGGCAGTACGACCTAGAATCCGTTCAACAGAGTATGGGCCATAGAGGTCGCCGCTCATATTAGCCCATTGGTGTTGTAACGACTCAAATTTCAAGACCTAGGAAATTTAGTCATCGGGTCCGGTCAACGCTAGCTGACCAGAAAATGTAATAAGTTGACCTTAAGATAAAAATCAAAGTTTGGTTTATCAAGTTCGGCCTTGCTTAATGAAAAGAAGTTTTGCTTAAAAAAAAAAGAGGTCCGGCCTCTACCAACTTTCCTTAATAAAAATTGAATTCGGATTTTTCTTAAAGAGAAACAGCTCCGGATTTCCTTAATAAAATAAAGTGCGGGTTTCCATGGTAAAAAAAAGTCCGAATTTACTTGGTGAAAAGAAGTCCAGATTTCATTGGTGAAAAAAAGTTCGAATTTGCTTGGTGAAAAGAAGTCCAAATTTCCTTGGTAAAAAGAAGTCCGAATTTCCTCGATAATAAGAACTCCAGATTTCATTGGTGAAAAGAAGTCTGGATTCCCTAGGTGAAAAGAACTTTGGATTTTCGTAGTGAACAGAAGTCCGGATAATAAGAACTCCGAATTTCATTGGTGAAAAGAAGTCTGGATTCCCCTGGTAAAAAGAACTCCGGATTTCCGTGGTGAACAGAAGTCCGGATTTCCTTAGTAATAAGGATTCCGAATTTCATTGGTAAAAAGAAGTTCAGATTTCCCTTGGTAAAAAGAACTCCAAATTTTTGTGGTGAACAGAAGTCCGGATTTTGTGGGTGAAAAGAACTCCGAATTTCGTTGAAGAAAAGAAGTCCGGATTTCCTGTGAATTAAGAGCTCCGGCTTCTGATACAAAAAACTACTCCGAATTTTCCTTTGTTGAAAACAATCCGGATTTGCTGTGAATAAAGAGCTCCGGCATTTGACATTAAAACCTACTCTGGATTTCCCATTAAAAAACAAGTCTGGCCTTGGAGCAGATTTTGAAATCAAAAGTTGTTCCAGAAAGTGAAGGTCGAAGTGACCTTGAAGAACAAAGTACAGTGTGAAGAGAGACCGGAGTAGATTTTAGGTTTTAGAAGAGATGGTAAAGCCGAAGCTGAAGTTGATGAAGGAGCCGGAGTGATGACTCATGACTTTGGAAACACACGACCATAAATGAGCTAGCTAATTTCAAAGTTTTGAAAATGTAAAGTCATGAATGACACCCTTGGAAAATGTGAAGCCATAAATGATGGCCACCTAACCCATGGGCTATAAATAAGGGCTTAAGAACATCAGAAAAAGGCACCCACTA
>JAOVVI020006441.1:0-15618 GCA_028571085.2 Nepenthes alata | reverse complement strand
ACGGTTAATTCTTCTTGTTAACTGTTAGAAAAATTAACGAATGGATAAGTTTTATCCTGATGGCGATTTCAACTAACGCCCGAGGTCGTTAGGAAACCGTCATGGCAGTTAAATTGGTCTCGACCTGATCGCGAAACTGGACTACTTAAAAGTGTCGGCCAAATTCGTTGAAATGGACTGTGCAGACGACTTGGGCCGCTGAATCTTTTCCTCCGGCTTAAAATCATTTTGGGTAGATTTCTTTTGGGCCATTGGATACAACACCCGAGTCAATGATCAAATGCAAGTCACTATTTGAAAATACAGAAACACAAACAATCAACCAAATAGTAAAGGGTAAGAATCAGATATAAACATTCCTTATCTAAGTATTGCACTTCTACCTACGCAAGAGTCTAACATGCCCCCTTCTGCAAATGTCCCATGTTTTTCAAACATGAATTAAGGATTGTAACTCAAAAGCTTAACATGATTTTAGATTAATACACACTCGATAATAGTATGTATTAGACTTCAAGATTTAGAGAGGACGACACAATTTTCATCAGCTAGAAGAGAAAAAAAAAAAGGAAGACTTGACAACAGCACTGACATCTTATCCATATGCATATGCACCACCACAAATACCCACAGAGAGACTCCTGCTCAAAGTTAATGAGATAAAACCTACAGGAAATGGGTCGTGTGGATTTTGCAGCATCAAGGAAATAGAACCATAAGATTAAACTTACAAGCATCGGTTTGCACACTGCAGACACTCAATGGGAGCATGAACTGCCAGGCTCTTTACCAGTGATGCTGGCCATTTTGTAACTGCGTTCCCAAGTATCTGTCGGTGCAGCTTCTGCGTGAGGGACATGACGAGGATGTTTCTCTCTCTTGTCACCCTTTATCTGCTTCAAACCGTGTTTTAGAGCAGGCAGCAAAGCTTCTATGCATTCAGCTGCAGCATTTGGATTCCCAGGCATGTTGATGATCTGCAACACGGATGCATTATAGAAGGGAAGGAGAGGCTATGACAGAGAAGGAACAACTGCTATTGACCCACATGGCTACCACCTATCTAGGTAGGTGAAGGAGGCATACTAGTTAGTTCTGTTTTTTATGTATTTTATGTGGACTATTCGCTGGCTGGCTGGCTGGTTACAGGCAGCAAAATGGAATGTCGAGGAACAGATAACACATCCTCCCCATTTTCATCGCATATCTTATATTCCTTTCTAGTGTTTGCATGCATAGAAAAAGATAATCAGGTCTCTTACACTGGATCATATGGAATTCACAAGGTAACTTTTATATTCCTATCTGAAGTTCAGAACTGATGAACCAAAGTCCTCTCATTAAAATGGGAAATAGCATTCCTCCTCCCTTCGCCCTCCATCCAACTAAATACCACCAAGCACCTAGGCATGTTTGAAACCGCCTTTTCTACAGGAATCGAGCATTGTTAAAATTCTCTCGAATTTTAGACTCCCAATAAACTCAACTATTAAGATTAGAAGTTGGGTGGATGAATCGAGTGACTTAAATGATCATTAAATCTCTAACTTCTAATTGAATAACCATTTAAATCATTTGATAGGACCTCCATTATTCATCTATCTAATTTCTAATCCTAGCAGTTGGATTTATGAAAAGTCTAAAATGTGAACCACTCTTGATATCTTAATGCCCTACTTGAATTCCACGAAATTTGAGGGTACGGAAAGTTCAAGAAAATGTGTTCCAAATACAACAAGATTTTGAATACACTTTTCCTTTACTGAAAACAATAGAGCCTAACAGCCACTACCATTGAAACAGAAGACTGGCATGTAATATTGGGGGCAGGGGAGTGGCAGAGAGAACACATACACATCCTCTGCCCTGAAAATATCCTTAACGTTTTCTTTATAATTAGTTCAAACAACAAGTTTCTTCTGGCATTCACGGGGGAAAGCATAATGATGCATGATGCCAAAATAATTATTTTACTTCCTCGGAGGCGTAAATGAGATAGTTATTATAAACATCATTTTATTATCTATCTAGTTGTCATTTATCTTTGTTTAAATGTTCAGATTTTTACAAAAAAAATCGTTAAGATAGGATTTTAGATAAGATTTTATAGTTTTCATAAAGATTCCTTATAACGCCTATATATATCATTATGCACTCATCATTCTTTAGAACTGAAATAAGATTTTAAATTACTCTTTGGGTTTATCCTAGGTTGATTGCCGGAACAACATCCAACTGGTGACATAGTCAAAGTTAGGCAAGCGCTACTGCAACTGCTTTTGCCCCTAATCCCAACCAAGCTAATCCTAACCAACTCAACTCAACATTTTCACCAAACTCACCTAAAAGCTCAACCCCAGTTGCAATAAGCAACTAACTTATTTCCACTTCTCCATTGCGACAATGCCTCACCAATCGAGCTCAAGCCCTAATCAACCCAGAAAAGGCCATTATCAATACAGTAGACTTTCATTACTAAAATCTGAAATCATAAATCCCAACCATTCCTTTATATTTACTTTTTCCACAAACCAAAAATTTGAACACTAAAAACAGAAACCACAACAATCCTTGGTCAACAGGGATAAACTTAATAGTAAATTTAAAAGTTCTACCCAACCTTTTAAACACCAATCCAATTTCTTTGGCCAATCCTTGGAACTTTCCCCTTGTGTCCTTTTTTCTTAAACATGCCCAGTTCCAAATTCTTTGGACTCCAACCTTGTTACATATGAACCAAACCTCAGACTGAGTACGGAACAGTAGGCGCACAATGGTAACTAAGGAAAAATTGAAGTCCATTGCTAAAAGGATGCAATAGCTTTCAATTTGGCAAGGTCATACAGATAAACGCACAGATGATTTTTTGATTCTTATAGTCCATGATTTGACTACCCAATTAGGCTTGCTACTCAGAGTCCAACAGTCTGATGGCAAGACTGAAATTGTTGATGAGACTGCCACGCCATCCCTGTGTGAGGACAGAATTGATTCAGTGCTTTCTGGCCCACATGAGCAACAATTTTCACCTGAAAATGTCAACGGTCATCTCCCAGAAGAACACTGGAAAGATCTTGGATGTCATATCCAATGAGAATTTTTTAAGCTATTTCAGGGAAAAACTGGAGTTTCTACTTAAATGCCTGATTATGCATGTGCAAAGTTACAACTGTCCAACACTTTAAACTCAAGGACAATTTTTTTAACAAGGCTAGAATGACACATGATGCAAAAAATCATATCATTTTATTTATCTAGCTAGTTACAAGGAGCTATTATCTGCCTTCTTCTTGTTATTTTTCTGTTTAAACATTTACGTTGTTAAGAATTATCAACATATGATTTTAGATAAGGCAATCTAGTTTTCGGATAAGATTAGATAAGATGCCGTTAAGTATCATTATGCACCAGTCATGTTGAAAAGGAAATTTAAGTTATTGTTTGGAATTATTTTGGGGGTCGATTACTGTTATTCATTGAGTAATACCAATAAACAGAATATCTAGGTACTAATTTAACACCTTTCTATAATATTTTTTCCTTCGTCACTTTGGGGAGGATTGAAGAAATTGAAAACCTCCAAATCTGAAGAATAGGCTAGCTTTGCACTCCACTCGAAACCTTTCCATATTATTTTTTTCTTGACCACTTTGGGTATGGTTGAAGAAATTGAGCACCAGATCTCCCAATCTGAAGAATAGGAGACTAGCTATCCACTTGCTAAGGGCAACTGGAAAGGAGAAGAAAAACATAACAATTTATTTGACAGGAGAGATGATGTTGAAATAACTGGGGAAAGAGCTTCAAGCCAAGTCCTTTTGCCATGATTTGATCAATGTTCTACTGATATAGTTTTCTTATTTTGCTACATTGCTTCATGTATGGAAATGTTCTCTTTACAACATAAGGCAATATATCATACATATGACCCTCCCTAAACCCACAACATGGGAGTCTAGTGCAATAGGTCACCTTTTATTGCTTTATGCCCCATAATTGCTTCTTCTCACCCCTCCTCAAATTGACATAAGATTTTAAGAAACACCTTTCTCGTTTTTCCTTAAATGCCACGTTCTCTACAATTGGGGATTGCCAATAATTCTGTAGCAATTTTGACTCAAAAATGACTCCAAAACCTACCCATAACTACCACAAGATCCATCTTTTCTCAATTAAAGGAACAATCTATCATCTAGTAAGTACTTTCTATACCATTTTTTTGAAAGAATAAGTCCCTAGCAAAAGAATACTTTCTATACCAACCAATAACAGCACGATTCCTCCCACACTACATTGCTTTCTTATCAAAAGAAAATATCAGAAGTGTTCATACCAATGTAGATCCTCTTATTCCAGCAGCGGCTCGGGAAAGCATGGCAAATGGTGTCACCTACATATGAGAAACATGTAAAAGGAAAATACACAGGCGATCCCTATACAACTTCAACTGCGTAAGTACAGCACTACTAGCAAACAATAGCAGAACATCAAGTACAGCCAGAGTTTTCAAAGTCCTGTATCATCCTTTCTTATTTCTCCTACGTCTTGGACATTTTCCCACTTTTTTATGAACAACTGTGGGGTATATTGCTTGTCTAGTTCTAAAAGTCATATAAACAATTTTGGCCTAGCTTTCAATATTAACCAATCGATAAAGCTGAGTTTTCTAGGACCACAAAGTCTATTTAAATTTCAAAGGCAGGCAAAGCACAAAAGAAACTATTTCAAAAACAAGCAATGCACATGAAGAGGATACCTAAAAAAGCCTCCTGTATCACCGTGACTTGTTTTTATCTTTGTTTGTTTTTGGGGGGGGGGGGATGATCTCCATAGCACTATGAGGGGAACACTTGACCAGCGATGTAGCCAGGTTTGCCATGACCTAGTTGAAATCAGATTCAAAGCCTGTCAGCACAACCCACTATAATGCAGGGGCAAAATCCTCAGGTAGCCCTACAGCTTCTGTTTCATCATATCACTAGTGCCCAAATCAAAATTAGATTTCAAAAGTTTACTACTTAAATTTAGGGTGGATTACTAATCACAATTTTTGTTAGGTTACAGACAGGCATGCTTTGGGCATTTAGTTTTCTTATTTTTATTTTCCTCAAGCATTTAAGTAATGTTTTAATAAATCTTAGCAGCATGCACATGTCAGATATCTCACCTATGATGACAAAAAGGCAAAGAGAAATCTGCGGAATATCCCTTGCTGTTGGGGGGATATTGCATCAGTATGAATAGGAAAGAAACACACGAGATTGCATCAGTATTGTGGGCAGCAGCATTGTCTGTTGGGAAGGGGGGAGCGGGGGAGAAGATTTCATTGCCTTCTAAATATCCCTTGCTGCAACACAAAAATATGCGGAATACATAAACTTAGGATGCCAACTTGAATGAAAAACAGAATTCATTTCATACAGACCAAATTGACACCATAGTCACCAAGCTATCAATGCAGAACGAGATCAGCCGAAATACTTTTTGAGTTTTTTCCTTCTGTTAGGTAGGAAATAAGTTTAGATTCTTCAAACATTACATGTACTGACAAACATCAGCAGCAATAAAAACAAAACTAAACAAATGATACAGCACATAGGGTATGCATCAATGACCAAAAATCACAAATGTACACTACACTACTGCTGGTACCTTTAAAGACTCTTGCATCATAATGTAAAGAAGACCAGGGGTTTCTTTCTCTATTAACTCTTTTGTTGCCTCTGGAGTAACGTCTCTTGGAGTGAAGCCAGTGCCGCCTTAAATAAGAAAAATATACTGAGATCAGATAACAACATACAACAAATGCAAAAATGTTTCATCATTAATTAAAAATCATGATAGGAAATAAGCTTTTTACCAAGGATCTTTTCCAATGTTCCTTTGTCGATTGACTCTAAAGGAGGGCGCAAACATTATCTAGATAACTGATCCCCTTATGTTTAGCAAAAATTAATTGCAATAGTGTTCACCTAAAAAAAGGGAATGGAAGTTACTGTTGCACAGACCCTAAGTGCCCCATTTGAGGGAAGGTTTGTTAAGGTGTTTCCTCTTTTTAATTTTCAAGAGTGACTTCCCTCATCTTAAATCTCTCTCCCTTTCTGTTCTCACCCACTCCAACCACAAATACCTTTACCACTGGCACAAATTCATCACCATCCAAACATCTACCATCACCCCAGTCACCAAACCAAAATTATCATCACCAACATAATTCAGGATCACACACCACTATTTCCGCTGCACCATAAAAAATGGCCACCATCACTACTATCTTCAGCACTATCACTAACCCCCTGGACAAATGAAGCAGTCTATTCACCAATTTGTCTGCAGAGCCTCTATCAATATCAGCAGGGCCTCCAAGCCATGGGGACCTCTGATTGCTTCAACCAGCAGACCCACTAAAACTATAGAAAGACTCAAAGAAAACTCAATCCACTAACACCACCCCAAAAAACCTGCCTCAGGCCCTCAGCTTACCCCAGTATTCAACCAACCATCACCAACCTCAAACTTCTCAATCTCAGATTCTCCGGTCAATTTGGCATCTAAAACAGAAATTTTGGCATGTCGCCGGAAGAGGAGGCCCAACCTAACTTTGCAGAAGAGGAAGTTCTAATCTTTTTTCCTTTTTGGGGGGAGGGGGGTTATGTGTGTGGAGAGTACAGCAATGAGATGCACCTGTCATTAAGATGGAGGGATAGAGAAAGACAAAGACATGGCTTCTGGTGGTTGTGCTGCAACAATGATGGCTTAAGAAGATTCCGTACGAAGAGATCACGGGGAAAGATTCATCTCCAATCCCTAGACATCCAAACATTTTGGATGGAAAGAATGTTTCCCCTCATAATAATTATTCTCTAACAATATTGCACGGAAAATTTCCAAAGGTATCCTTTGTGCATGCATAGTCTGATATGGCACAAGAACCTCCCAGTCTCAAATGGAAAGTTCTCTACAAACTGGTTTTTCATGAAGAACGTAGCTGCAAGAGAATAAGAACAACCACTTCTATGACCCAAAATTATCTGAAACAATTACTAATGGCCTCATCAGAGACCAAACTGTATAATTTTCTTGATGGACATTCAATTGCTAAAGAGAAGATAGAAATAAGGAAAAACAGCAATCCTACCAAGTGTGAAGATGAGATCCATCTTGTCAACATCACTCCATCTCCTTAAAATGTCCTTAATTTTGCCTGTATCATCTGGAACAACAGCTGTCGCAACTACCTTTGCTCCTCCTAACTTTTCTGATGAGGAATTAACTACATAAACAGCTCTTTGCCCACTGAAAGACAAACAAATCACTTCAAGTCCTAGCATATAAATAAGTCACAAAATTCCCAAGATAATGTAGACATGATTTACTAAAGAATAATGCTAAAAGACTAAAGACTCCATTAATTCTGTAAAAGAAGAGCTCAAATATAAGGAAAAAAAATTGAGGGAGAGTTTTAAAATTGGGTTGGGAGGGGGGACTACATATACCAGTCCGTGTAGCAAAGCATTCAGTACTAGCATGTTCCACTCTAACATGGAGCAGCATCAAATATTTGAAACTACAATTCAAAGAGAGATGTCTACTGAGCACCCGCTAATAAAGATAGATTGCATTTTTCCAAAATCGCCAGACATCTAATTTCAATGTCTAAAGCTTCCATGATATTGCCGTCATATACTAGCATCCACAAGCATGTTGGATAGGAAGCATAGTATGGCCCATAGTGACAAGTTTTAGATTCTACCCCCACCATATGTTTTCCTTCAGTCATAATTCTGCTCCTATCATACATTTTGACCCTTGAATGATGAAATAAGCATGCACTTGACTATATTGCAAGTAAAATTGAGAGTAACCATTTAGTCATTGGATGAGGAATAATAAAGCTAACTTTTAGAAGCATTTTGACCTGCAAACCTTATCTTTACCATTTTTATCCTTCAGACCAATTTAAAAATCATATTTCGCAATGAGCAAAAAGTAGTCGCACAATGCACACTAGAATCCCAGAATGCTTTCTGCATATAGTTTTCTGTCGCCATAATATTAAATAATTTTCTATCTTGGTGGTTTGGAGAGAGGATTGGTGATTTGGTGTTGCATATCAGAAATATTGGACTCAAACACACCAACATAGAACTCAAGGCAGGACAAAGAAGCATGTTAAAATAGTGTTGTTTTGGGGCTATAAGCACGTAAAAACCCTAAAAGAAATTAGACAAAGCACTGGAGATTCCATACTGATGCACCCGGAATATATCAGAGAAAATAGTTACACCTATTAATTTCAGTAAATAAAATTTATCAAAAAAGGTAACGACAGAATCTTTGATGTATAAAGTGAGTAAGAAAATGTGGGGAAAGATAGGAAACTTAAGAGGGCACAGGCTTCCAATCCTTTACCTTTTTTCCTAAAAAGTCACTGCAATTTTAAGCTACAATTTCTCAATTAATCCTACAGAACATATTGTGAAATTAGAATTTAAAACCTGATTGTAAACAAGCTTGAACGAACTATCGCATCATGTCATAGATTGAAACAAGGTTGATTTCCCCACTAGACAAAACCCAACTTAGAAGGTAGGTTAAGCATTCCCACTTTTGGCTTTGCAAATTCAAGGATATCATGACCGTGCATGTTTGGCACATGAAGCAGCTTTTTGGATAACCAAATCCCAATTAGCTTTGCAAAGCACTCCTACTTCTAGCTTTGCAAATTCAAGGATATCACGGCCATTGTACGTTTCGCACATCAAGCAGACCCAAAAGGCTAATGGATAACCAAAACCCAATGGAATCAAATATATAAATGTACTTACCTCCGGTCAGGCCCGGCCCCTGATGCAACTGTATCACTGACTGTGAGAATAGCAACTTTAAACACATCAGCTTGTAACTCACCAACTAGAATTTCCACAGACGTACTTCCTGGTATAGGAAAAGCTTTATCTTCTAATAATGGATCTTTGTTCATACAAGTACCAATTAAATCAGAGATAATGACAGTAGACACAGATGTTCCAGCAGGAATCATGCTTCCTGTGGCTGGCAATTCTAACAAGGCATTTGCGGACTTCATACTCAAAAGCCGGCTGCTCATCTGTTTACCAGTGCTCTCTGCAACAAAACTGAAATTGACTAGAGTTTAATGTTATGATCTGGTAGTTTGTTAACATTTTCAGTGAAGAAGGGAGTGCCCAGGAGAGCACTGCTCTCAAGGATCCAATTCAAACCACATAGACGAAAAAAACATCTGAAAACAAAAAGCAACTATTACCCTGGAGTTCCTGATCCATCATTTGGCCTCCACTTAACAATTGCTCGATGGAATTCTGGTCTCATTGGATCTGGCTTTATGGGGCCCACAGTACGTGCATGAACTCTGCGCATAAAACAAAAGCACAGAGAGTACTCAAGTCAAGCATAAACTGAGATTCTACATGGCATTTAGTTAGAGGGAATAGATATTCCAATGATAGTCTACACTAACCCCACGTTTGATTGGTGGGAATAGAATTTCTATTCCCACTTTATTCCTTCGGAAATATTTATTCCACTGTTTAGTTGCATTTTGACAAATAATATATATTCTCGAATAAATAGTTATTTCAATATCCCAGGAAATAACTATTACCACCTCCCCACTGGTATTAATTATTCCCGGGTAGTTGGGAATAACTATTCCTAGATCAATTTCTTTATATTCCGAAAATGCTCTTATACACACACACGTAATTATTTGATATATAATTATTTAATAAATATTTATTATATACACATAATATTATATATAAGTAATATTTAATAAATATTTAATAAGTAATATTACGTATTATATAATAATACATAATATTATATCAAATATTTAATAAATATTTGATATATACACGTAATTATATATACATAATATTTAATAAATATTTAATACGTAATATTACGTATTATATAATAATAAGTAATATTATATCAAATATTATATCAAATATAATATATAATAATACGTAATATTATATCAAATATTTGATATATACACGTAATTATATATACGTAATATATATTCAATTATATACATTATATCAAATATTTATTAAATATGTATTTTTTTATGATAAAAACATATATTATACTAAATAATAATTTAGAATAATGTATATAATATATATATAAGGAAAAAGAATATCTTTTTCATTAAATAATGACAAAAAAGTCATTATAATAAATTATTACATTATTCCTTATACTATTTAGCAAACCAAACATTGGAATATAAATTCTCAACTTATTCTATTCCAACAATTAAATATGGGAATAATAATTTCTAACTCTATTCTCATCTTATTTAATTCCCTGGGAATAACTATTCTATTCCCACATTATTTCATTTCAATAACCAAACATGCCGTAAGTGGAATAGATATTCCTATTTTTAAGTGGGAAGAGCCACAGCTATCACTCCCCATGATTGCATCCCACTGCCACCACCACCCACCATTGCAGATTGTAGAATAGCAGCAAACTCCAGCATCACTTATGGAAGGAATAGCTATTCCGTACAACAAACAAAACTATATAAATAGTTATTTCCTACTATATTCACACCTTATTTTATTTCAAGAAAATAGCAATTTCATTCCTACCTTGTAATAGACATGTGCTTCACAACGTGTAATTTAACAAGGCAAAAAAACAAACAAAGAAGGAAGCAGCAGAAAGAGAAAGAAAGCATGAATATAACAACCTAAGGAGGTGAGGGTTTGCCCATCCAGAAAGATGGCGAATAGCAGGCAGCACAAAGATATGGAAACAAACTAAGCAGCTCACAGGATTTCCAGGTAAACCAAAGGCCAAAACTTTCCTAACTTTCACAAGGTCGTCGGCTTTTAAACTGATCTCTGCAAATGTCAGAGGCTTCCCTGGTTTCATGCAAACCTGAAATGTGTATCACTACAACACAAAGTTATTATAATTGCAACATGGATCTCCACTCAAAGAAAACAAAAATTCGTTCAACGTTAGTTGATTCTCTTTTACAGATGGTCAACATTAATTTCAAATGGTATATGCAAACATCCACAGCCATTGGAATCAACAATGTCATGTTTGCCTCCTGAATCTTAATCATAAAACAAGGTCAGAGAAAAATTGTGCTGGTGAATGTACCTTGCTAAAATACACATTTCCTTTCTTCTCAAGCAATGGCTTGACAAAATCGTGGTCGCCCATGGAAACACCACCAGATGTCAAAATGATGTCAACTCCAGCCAAAAAAGCATCGTCCATGATTTTCTCAATTACTCTTTCATCATCCCGAGCAATCCCAAGGTCAATAATTTTGCACTTCTGCTGTACTGCAGCTGCCATTAGCATAGCACGATTGGAGTCCCTAATCTACAGGAGAGTAGAAGTATTATCACTTTTTATAACCAGATCCTAAAACACATAGGAGAAGTCCAGAAATCTGATACTCAAGAGTTAGGAAAGAAAAAAAAACTCAGGATTCTGATGAACATGTGTAGGAACAGATCAGACACAGTATAGTGGCAGATGATGCAGATGTAGAACCAGCGTATCTGTAAACCATGCTACATGTAAACAAACTGATGGCTCATGAAAACATTTTGATTCAAGAGAATCACAGTTCTAACCATGATTTGAGTAGTCAAAAATCAAGTAGATGTAATGCTAAATTACAAACCAACCACCATACTGAATCAGGTAAGCTCCATCAAATTTGCATCCATCTTGAACCCAGATCAAGAGAGTCCTAAGGGGTGACCGATCTAACAAACGCAACCAAACCTTGGTCAAACGTCACCTACTTTGGCGATCTCAAAAGGCAAGTTTCACCAAGGTAAAGATGCAGACAAGCATAGTGACCTTTGTAATGGCTGAAAAATAAAAAATTGCAACGCCAATTCAAAGATGAAAATGAACATTGATAATATACTTGCAGATTTTAGCTTTTGGTGCAAGTTTGTAATGTTTGCAAGAAGTTGTAACCATTTTGAGCAACATGAAAATGCAGGCCAATTTCATCAATTTTGTAAAATATATTTAACCACAATGTTGCTTCACAAGTATCGCATGTGAGAGTAAATGCTTCCTCCTATTTGGATAGTTCACTAAAATATCAAAGTTTAATTGTATTTTTAGATAGGCCTAAAATTAAGTGCAACACTCAGAGCATGTAAGCGCTCATGCACCTACTCAAACCAATGCACTCAAGGGCCGGGGCAGAGAAAGTGAGACAGAGATCCAAAGCCTCCATTCGAAAAAGGGAGAGACTAGAAAAGCAGCAACCGACTATTGAAAGGAATCAACATGACATTCAGTTGTCCAACACACATCATTTCATTTGTGACACAACATAATTCTTCAACTTGATAAATTATACAAAGACACAAATTACAAGCAATATGAATAAATATATATTCAAGTATAAGTATGCCTTTCTGAAAGCAGGCTCCCCAGAGGTCAAAAGCCTATTTCTATATCACACTTTGAGATTCTATTCAAGCGCTTCACTGATAAAGTACCTGCCCACGACCCAGATTTTTATTTGTTGGCTCCACGAGTTCATCTCCAGTTGAAAGCACACCAATTGTTGGGGTACGGTACACCTGCATCAAAGATGCATTTTCATCTTAATAAGAACACATTATAAGAAAGAAAAATAGAACATCATTCCTATACCTTCAACATCGTTACACCAACAGTGGCAAGTAGACCAATTTCTGAGGAACCAATAAGTTCACCAGATTTCAACACCAAAGCACCTTTCTCAATGTCAAATCCCTGGAAATGCATGATTGGAATTAGCATTTGCGTCAAAAACCAGGCATATCATCAATGGCCTATTGCATCAGCTCACTGTATAAATGCCCAACCTATGGACCAGACAGTATTGAATGCAACATTATGAAACATGGAAAAAGATATCGGCTAATATATATCGGTATTGCCTCCCAAGACTGACATTTTCCAATACCATGGCAAAATTACAATATTTTGCAATATCAATCATAATATGTTGCCATAACGGCGACATATCACAATGTATTGGCTAATATTTGTATGTTGGCTTACAATTCTAGGAAATTTTTTCTTTTAAAATATCCAATATCAATACATCTGCCCAATATATCCACATAGTCGTAACCTATAGCAATATTAGTATTTTTATTCATCAAAACCATTCACAGGGCAGAGTTTCTGTCCCTAACTGCACACACATACACATGCAGAGTAAATGGGTATCTGCAAAATACATACAACTGGTCTAATGTCGATGCCTGGGCTAGCTTGCACCAGTATTCTCACTCTCTTCTGCTCAGAAGAATCATCTTTGCTTTGTTCAGTGTCTTCGACAGGAACCACAGCATCTGCCCCTTCAGGCACAGGGCCTATATAAAAAGTAAAATCAGCTGTGAAAATGTAAAAATTGAGATATTTCTTTGCAGGGATATGCACAATCTGTTGGTAGTTGAGGATCGCAATGCATGAGTTATGGAAGGATATATTATTTTACCCCTTCTTTAAGGCATGAGTAACATTGACTATATAAACCAACCCATAAGTAATAGGGTTTTCAGAGTAACCTCTTCTGACCAATCCGTAGTACAATGAAAATAAAGATGGGGGATATCTAGTAAGGACAACTTCAAATGCTCAAAACAAAATGAACCCTAATAATGCCGAAATCAACGATAACATACCTAAAGAAATGCATCATAAAGAACAATTTGAAATGCTATGATGCTTATTAGCAGGATTAGTATAAGAAATCCCAATCACAGAAATTTGTTGTTCACAACTCATCAGTCAGTATATTAGCAGATCAATAAGATATTTCTTTATTACCTTTCTGATGAGCATTTTTTTCTGCATGCCTTTTTTATTTCTGGGGGGGTTTACAAGGCATGAATCAATCGAATGAGAGAGGATAAGACTTGAACCCGAGTCAAGCACATATCCGTATGGATCAAACATCAACTATGTTACCTTACGCCTCAACTTTTTGTTCCTATTTCATATGCAATATCTTGTATGCTTATGGAGATATGAATATGCTGTGAACTTGCCTCCAGTTGTCACGTATGCGACAGTTCCAGGAGTTACAATCACACCAACCCCATCATTTCCAGCCCTCGATTCAGTGATAATGGGATACTCCCCAGGCCCATCAGCAGCAATCACCGCAAACCCGTCCTGCAAATTTTAAAAGATGGGACGCATAAAGAATCCTTGACATATCAAGAACTCCAGTCATAGAAACTCTGAAGGCCATTGAGGATATATTCACACTACTAGCCAGCACCTATCAGCTACACTCGTTGAATTCAAAAACTAAAATCAATGAAATTCACATCAAATACCATCAAAAGATAATAGACAAAGCAAATGATTGCAGATACTGCCTTGCCACTTGATATGTTCTGCTCGAACCAATATATCTTTATTATTGCTGATAAATTCTCATTCACAAGTCGGAAGTAGTACAAGATTGCGGATTCAGTCATCAGAAAACCACCAGTCGGCTTTTATATTGAACCCAAACTCATCAAAAGATGACAGAAACTCTGTAAATGCTACAAACATTTAAAATCCAGAAAAGTATGTATAATGTATACATAATCATAACAGCAACTCAAACGCATACTCGCAAAACAAAAATTGTTCTCATTATTATTCTTTAAATAGCACGTCAACTCGAAACTACACCAAAAAAATGTCAACTGTCGAGTGATAGGACTGTCCCTTCAACTGATTCCCACTGCATAGGATAATGTAACATAAATACGATGATTAATTTGCGCATACAATTGTTATGGCCAGTGACTGACGTACAATATGTTAACGGTTTAATTTTAAATTAGCATTGACCTTGACGGAAGCAGGGTAAGGAGGGAGAGCATCGACAGCTTTAATGTCCTCAGCCAAGATTTTGCCGACAGCTTCGTGAAGTGAGACGGTCACTGGTTCAAGCCGCTGAGCAACTCTCAGTACAATTTCCAGCGCCGAGTCCACCGATATCATCGTCCGCTGAGTTCCCAGACTTTCGACTTTTCTCTCACCGTTGCTTGTCCTTCACCACACCGTTTGTGGAAGAAAAGACGGCGAAAGTTGGTTTTTAAAGTGTTTTCGGGCCTGCGTGAGCTTTACGCATTTTCTGGATAGCCGTCGGATAAAAAACTTATTCGACGGCTGATATTATATTTTATAAATAAATAGATTTTTTTTTAACGAAAAAATACATAACAGCCGTTAGATTAATTTTCATCCAATGGCTGAGGCGCATCATCTCATTGCCGCGTCCCCAAAAACCCTTGTGCTCATTTTCTTCGTGCTCCTCTCTTTCTCCTTTCTGAAATAGTCGTCTTCCACATTTCTACCTTTACTGCCCCTCTCTCTCTTTTCCTCTCTTCCTCATCTCCTCGTCATTTTGCGCAGCAGTTTCTGTCGTCCGAGAAATAGAGACGCCATTGTCGGAGGTAATTGAGAATCGTCGTTGTCCACCGGCGAGATTCGGGATTCGAATTTGCGGCCAGATTTGCTGTGTACGTCGTTGTCCACCGGCGCGATTTGGGATTCCGATTGTCCACCGGCGAT
>JAOVVI020006439.1:0-15620 GCA_028571085.2 Nepenthes alata | reverse complement strand
TCTCAAATATCATAGTAATATCATTATATTATGGGTAACGATAAAGACCCATATTATCAACATGATCTATAAATACTTTTGGAGGTAAACCTTTAATTAATGGATCTGTAATCACAAGTTTGGTGCTAATATGATAAATTGATACTTTTTATTTATGAATTTTACTTTTAATGGTAAGGTATTCAATTTTCATATGTTTACCATCCTTTGAATACTTATCGTTCTTTGAGAAAAAAACTGCTGTAAAATTATCACAATAAATTTTCAACGGCCTGGCTATACTAACAATAATTTCAAGTCCTAAAATAAAATTTTGTAGCCATAATGCATGTATAGTGACTTCAAAACATGCCATAAACTTTGCTTCCATCGTGGACACAGTAATCACAGATTGCTTGGCACTTTTTCATGAAATAGCTCCTCCAGCGAAAAGAAAAATAGAACCAGATGTGGACTTTTTGATATCTGAACATCCAGCATAGTCTGAATCTGAATATCCTATCACCTCCAAATGATCGGAATTCCTATAAGTATGTAATCTTTAGTTCATTATAAGTATCTCATTACTTTTTTTTCAGCTTTTAAGTTATTCATACCAGGATTGCTTTGGTATCGTTCGAGCATACCAACTGCGAAGCTTATATCTGGTCTGGTGTAAGCCTGTGTATACATCAAACTTTTTATAGTAGACGCATAAGGAATATCTTTCATTTAATTTTGTTTCTATTCATTTTGTAAACATTGTATTAAACTAAATTTATCACCTTTCTGGACTGGATCAATACTGGCTGTACAGTTCTCCATCCCAAATCTCTCTAAAATTTTCTTGATATATCTTTTGTGAGACAATCTTAATAATTTATATGATCTATTTTAGAATATTTTTATTCCTATCACATAAGTTGCCTCACCCATATCTTTCATATTAAAATTTTTAGAGAGATAACCCTTAGTTTTATGTAACAATCTAAGATCATTACTTGTAGGTAATATATCATCAACATATAGAACTAAAAATATAAACTTGCTCCCACTGACATTCAGGTGTATACACCGATCAACGGTATTTTTTATAAAACTGAAGGATAAAATAGTATCATGAAACTTAAGATACTATTATCGTGAGGCTTGTTTAAGTCCATATCTTAATTTCTTTAATTTATAAACTAAATTCTCTTGTCATTTGATAGAAAATCCTTCAGGTTATTTCATGTAAACTTCTTCATCTAAGCTTCTATTTAGAAAAGCAGTTTTTACATTGTTGTGTTTGGATGTAATTCAAAAAATATCAATAATGATCGTGGTGGTTTTTGAGAAGCTAAAAATTGCCCAAAGTTGGCAGAAGAGTTATGCCGATCGGAGGAGATTCGCGCTTAGATTCGAGGTCGGCGATTTTGTTCTCCTTAAAGTGTCGCCATAGAAAGGAGTTTTCAGATTTGGTGTCAAGGGAAGTTGAAACCGCAATTTATTGGTCCCTTTGAGAACCTTGAAAGAGTTGGTGAAGTGGCGTACCGTTTGGCGTTGCCGTTAAGTTTGGTCGAGGTGCACAACGTCTTCCATGTTTTGATATTAAGGAAGTACATCTACGACCTAG
Source organism: Nepenthes alata (assembly GCA_028571085.2). NCBI lineage: Eukaryota > Viridiplantae > Streptophyta > Magnoliopsida > Caryophyllales > Nepenthaceae > Nepenthes > Nepenthes alata. The sequence goes on along the minus strand of JAOVVI020006439.1, from coordinate 14,026 downwards.
GGCATGTGATTGATATAGTCATTTGGCTATCAATGAAGATTTATTATATGTGGAGGAGCCGGTGGAGATCTTAGATTGTAAGGACCAAATTTTACCCTCGAAAACGATCTCTCTTGTGAAGGTTTTATGGAGGAATCATTCTCGTGAAGAGGCGACATGGAAAAGGGAGGACAAAATCCAAAAAAAGTATCCCCATCTTTTCTGAGGTACGTAGGTTTAAATAAATCTTAAGATTCGTTAAATTTTGAAAATGAAATTTTTATAAGTGGAGGAGAATTGTGAGGTTTCGGTTCCAAAACGTCATAATTAGAAGGTAATTAATATGATAATAATTAAGATTAGGCTTAATGTACACGAAAGAAAATTTATTGAAGTAAATCGAGGGAAAATCAGGTTGTTGCTTGCTGGTGCGCTGCCAGCAGTATGGCGTCTGCCGTGTACTCGAGCGTGGCAGGTGGGCATCAAAAATAGAATGGCCACATCCACTGCTCACTCGCCGAGCGCTTGAGTGGGCAAAGGCAGTGTGCCCACGCCCGCTGCAAGCTCGCCTGGCGCACTATTATAAAACGTGGGGTAGAGCCTCGCGATTTTATTTTTGTACGTAAACCAAACCCTAAGAGAGAGAGAGCGTGAAGAATAGAGAGAGAAGGAGGAGATCAAAGCTCACGAGTTCGTATCCGTCCAAGAGCTAGTTATAAAAGTAGTAAATCAGGTCAATGCAAGTGCTCCCATACCTTTTTTATCTCATCTTTTTATTTTATTCATTTTTTTAATATTTTTATCTCGATACCCACCCAAATTATGAAGACCATGTAACACATGATTATTACTCAAAGTATTTATGGTTTATTGTCTGATTTGCCCTCCGATTTGTTTGATTTGACTTTGCCAAAACCCTAACCGTGCCTAATTTAGGATTTTCCCATTCCTTTGGATTATATGTTAAATTGATCCCAAAATATGAATTACCATATTCTAATTATGCATATATATCGACTGGGTATCCGATCTCACAAGTATCGACCCGTTTGCAACGTTTGGATGCTCTAATCGACAATGTTACTATTCACTTCAGCCTAATTGTGAATTTTATTTGCTTCCATCATAATTAATTGTTATATAAGCTATATCTAATTATATATGTGCAATTGTAAGATTCAAAAATGTGTGTTTATGCTCCGTTTGTAAAGAAATGTGTTCTGGAGGCCCCCAAAGTTATAATTGCTTATTATGGTAATGAATTCTAATCCTTCCTATACATTATGACATCTATGCATCCAAATTGACTTGTAAAAAGATTTAAATTCAAATAAAAGATAATAATCGTATATGTTATCAGAGGAAAGTCCATAATATGATATGTGGTTGAATGGTTCTCCCAAATGGAGATATTGTGAATTGAATTGTGGTGGACATTTTCTCAAATAAATAAGAACTCGTAAAATTAGGATCATGAAATTGTGATACATAAGTAATACCCCTTGGCCTGCTAATAGTATTATAGTAGAGACTCAAGGATTATTCTGACCGCCTATTTTAGCGGGTAATACTCTTGGTAAGCATTTGGATATTACTATGGAAGGAGAAGAACTTCCCCTGGGCCTCGGGGGAGATCTTGTGGGGGCCTTGTGGCCTGTCTACAGACATAATATGTAGATGGTCTGTCTCTGCGTCGATAATAGAAGTTTATGACTTTAGATTATATGAGGTATCATGCTCCTTTTCTCGTTCTCCGCACCTTTAGTTAGTAATGCTTATTGACCCTGATCCACAAAGATGAATAATCATGCATAAAGTATATCCCAAAGATAAGTAAATTGTATTTTAAAGCATATTTGATCATGTTCCCGTTTATGTATTTTTTTCATGATTATGTCTCTTTCCCTTATCATCGCTTATATTGTCTACCGCTTTTGATTATGATACACTTGTTGAATTGTTAGCTCATCATTATTTTTCTTTCCTTCCAGATGAGCAAGCTATTATACCCAATGAATTTGAATATGCTGTAAGCATAGGATAGATAGTTGATACAGATTGGGAAGCTTTCAATGACTTAGTTTTGTTATTTTGTACAATGTATGAATATTGTAATAATTATTTTGATACTTATAGTTATGTATATGTATGTCATGATGATGATAGATGTATAGATAGTTTTCGGTGTTCATTAATAGATGTAATAGCTTTTGCAGGTATCTTTTACTGTTATAATTGGTTTTTAACTAGTAACCTTTCTGAATCGACATCGTACTGGAGTTACGATGTCGGTGTCACCCGTGTATTTGTTGTGGCGATTCAGATTATGTATTTATGTTGTATGTATGCTATGGATTTTGTATATGGTTTTGTACATGTTTTATATTTGGCGGACATCCGTTTTATAAACGGAACTCTGTTTGATTTTCGGTAGAATTTTCGGTCCATCATAAAAATTAATTAGTTTTTAATATTTTTTTTATTAGTAAAATTTTTATATTATATTTTACTATTATCTTATATTTTGTTTATTACTTATTGTTTCTTACTAAAATCGTATTTCTTGTATGTTATTCTAGAAGTGAATATATATTATATATATATATATATTATCGATTTATATACCTTTATAAAGAGTCTAAAGAAATTATGATTAGAAATCTCTTAGTTACATATTTTTGCCTAAACTTGTTTAAATTCATGTTGATAGACATACTTCAAAGTTAAAATTTAGCTCGTTAATAAGTTTGACCTAATAAAAAAGCTAAAATTTGATCTGCTGAGCTCGGTATCTCGACTCGATTTGTTTACATATTTTATGATAAACAAACCAATGGAAAACAAAACTCCAACCTTTAAATTTTCTATTAGGCTTGACTCATGGTAATAAAATAAAGTTTTATTACAACTTGGCTACATTACAAAAAGAGTAAAAACTAAGCCTAATATCTTCAAGCCTGGCTTTTTGGACGCTATAATCCACAATTACTTACAAAAAGAAAGAAATCAATCACAGTAGCAATTTGGCCAATCATATCTTCTAAAATAATTAAGCACTTAGCCGACCTCGGTTCAATATATTATAAAAGGCGTAGTTATTTGTTACAACTCAATACGTGTTACTATAAATCAGTAGTATAGTTATAAAAAAATAATGCTATTAATCAATTTATAAAATTTATTTATTTACAAGACCATTGTGATCTTCTTTTATTGTGAAATTAATTATTTGAAACGGTCCACGTTATTAATCAGTTACATTTTGTTGATTTTGCAACAAAGGATTTGAAAAATTCATTTCACATGATGCCCCAATAATTAAGTTTTGAAAGATGACAACTATTTTTTTGTTAAAAAATAAGCAAAAAGATATGTCATTGTGTGCTTTTTTTTTTTAGAAAATTAGTTTTAGATATTTATATTAAGAAGCATAAAAGGACTGCCATTGCAATGATGTACATTTCTCCCTCGTTCCCTCTCCGCGCCTAGGAAGGCTGGGGCAAAACAACGAAAACCCAAAAGCAAGAACAACGAAGGCTGGGGGGCAAATCGGCGTGACTTCAAGGTTACGCATCCTAGCCTCGATAATCGAAGCTTTGCAGGTTCGACTGTGAACGGATCGAGTTGTCTACTGTTATCTGGTAAAACCACCGCCTCCTTCTCTGTTCTTGCATTCTCTCTGACACATTTCCATGGCGGATCTTCTCTCTGGATAGCGCGCGCGCGCTCTCTCTCGTCTTTTTCTTCAATTACGATCTTGTGTAGGTTTTCGTGTTTCTTCTATTTGATTTCTCAAAGTTGATTTGGTTTGACTTTCATTCGCATTGCTTGTGATTTATGACGCACTGATTTGTTTCGTTTTTAGGGTTTGTAAGATATTTATCAATGGCTGCTCCACCAGCGAGGGCTCGAGCCGATTATGACTACCTTATCAAGCTCCTTCTCATCGGCGACAGCGGTGCGTTTTTCTGTTCCCACGCATTTAATTCTACAGATCTCAGATTGTTAACGGGAGAACTTCAAATATCTCACTGCATGCAACTGATCGTGAGCTTCTAGTTTGATTGCTATTTTTCACTGGTTCTTCTTTGGTATGTCCAGTAGTGATTATATTTGCTGCATGTTTTGGATTTTGCTTGGGGAACATAGTCTACTTTTATTGTGGATCTAGTGCCAGTCTTTTGAATTAGCTGTCGTATAAGGTACTCAGCGCAGCTTAGTTTTTGATTTCGGTTGCAGATAAGACTCTGTTTGGAGTATTGAAAGTAGCCAGTCATTACCGAATCTTGTGCCTTGGGTTTGTGAAGAGGGTTCAAGAATATCATTGAATGAATATATCCCATATTTTCCATATCATGGACACGCAGATACCAATCCTGTGGAGGGCAGTTTTACCGTGAGATGAAATATATTTTGGCAGCATTTTACTACGAACATTTGGACATGTGTAATTCTTTGGATGGTTCAAAGGATCTTCCAGACATTGCCATTACCAATCAATATCAGTGACATTGGTGAATTGGTGTTCAAAACCATCAGTTTGGCCAACTGTTATCAGTATTGATAGGATAAAAGCTGCCACAGCTATAAAACCTTAATACTATGGGCTATGTAGATGTTCTAAAAAATAACCATACTTTCCCTGTTTCTAGCTGTTGCTTTGGAAAACAATTTATCTCTAGCATTAAAATGATTCATTAGCTTTAAGCGACTTAAACTTGGTTTTGTGTGTTCTTTGTATATTGATTGATTTATATATTGAATGCCTGGAGCATGCCAACAAACTTGCATCATATGACATCCCATAAGTTAAAGTGTTCATTCATTGCCTCGCCAGCTGGTTCAAGTTATTTAGTACAATTGTGTAATCGCCGCATATTCCATTATACTTATTCCTGAGCATGAATGATGGACTTTGATGCTCTTGGTTAATTACCTGTGCAGGTGTAGGTAAAAGTTGCCTTCTTTTGCGCTTCTCTGATGGTTCCTTCACTACTAGTTTTATCACAACCATTGGGTATGCTTGTTTATTATTTTGGTACAAATTCCCAATTTACTGTTAGGAATATATGAAACATTCCTGATTTTGCTACTCTGCTTCTCTATGCAGTATTGATTTTAAGATCAGAACCATTGAGCTCAATGGAAAAAGGATTAAGCTCCAGATTTGGGATACAGCTGGTCAGGAACGGTTCCGAACAATCACAACTGGTAATTTATTGTATTTGTGGATATTGATGCTCTTCCTCCAAATTACTGTACCAATTGGCTTGCAATTTTGCTACTAGAATTGTTGATTATGTTTTGGTAACATGTATCCTTGTGATTAACATTTTGCCACTCTTTTTCATATTCAGCGTATTATCGTGGAGCCATGGGTATTTTGCTGGTGTATGATGTTACTGATGAGTCATCTTTTAACAGTAATTCACTCAACATCCTATCTTTAAGATTGAATTCGATCATTTTCTTAGTGCCATTCATCTGTGCGTGCTGTGCACATACATCTACTAGTGTACCCAACAGCTTGATGGATGAATTGATATCCACTTAACTGCTTCTTTGAGTCATTGCTATTTGGAACTTTCAATTAAAAAATTGCAGCTATGAGATTTTAAATTAGAAATGAATCTCTTGAGTTCAATTGTGCATCTATGCGTTGCGCCCATCATTTTCAGATATCGGAAACTGGATACGAAACATTGAACAGCATGCTTCTGACAATGTCAACAAGATACTGGTTGGAAACAAGGCTGACATGGATGAGAGTAAAAGGGTGCGTAATAGATTTATTCTTTGCATTATGTTTTCGCTTTCAAGTATAAAAGTTGTATTATGAGGTGTATTAGTTTTAAAGGTAATGCCCAGCGAGCTAGCTGCTGTAGATTTAGTTCATTGGTTCCTTTTGGATTCATTGTCACATTACTTAGATTATGGGTGCAGACAATTAGTGACTCAAAATTACGGTTTGAAAATCTTTAGGCGGTGCCTACATCGAAAGGGCAAGCACTTGCTGATGAATATGGGATTAAATTCTTCGAAACTGTAAGTTAATGTGTAGGAATATGAATATGCATCCGTGCTGTATGGTTTGTTCATGCGTATGTTTATTGACTGATTACGTGTGCTGCAGAGTGCGAAGACGAATCTAAACGTGGAGGAAGTATTTTTTTCAATAGCAAGAGACATAAAGCAAAGGCTTGCAGACACTGATGCAAGGGCAGAGGTAGACATCGTGATCTCCTAGCTTCAGTTTTTCTTTTTTCTTTTTTTCTTTTGCTTGTGATCTTCTGGTGTGTATAGGTATGTGGGATGACTCACATTTGGTTGATTGCCCAACAAAATTGTTGTTTTAGCGGCTAATTCCATTGAAACATCATGTATTTACCCACACTACATATCAGCCAGGGCATGGCCTCAGTGGGCAAAGCTAATGCTGGAAACAATTTTGTGATAAGGGCACAAATGGATTCTGGGAATCTAAGCAAGGCCATTCGTGGCCTGTGCACACCTGTTCAGACTGCCCCATATGTGTGGCAGGGATGTCTCTGCGGCCACATCTCACCAGGCCTCCTGTCAGGGGAGGCACTGACGTGGTGAGAAGTTGGGGGGGGGGGGGGGTACAGGTTATCTGTACATACGATTTATGTCATCAAATATTTTTACCGCCGGCAGATGCCCTCTCCTTTGCTCCCATCACTGCCCCTACCAGCCCCATAAAAAACCACAAAGAAACACAATTTTTTTGGGTGGGGGTGGCTGCTTGACTTGATAATACTAGATTGCGTTCCCTGCATGAATGAAGAGTTGTACAATCTGGAAAGAGAGGAATGAAACTTCTGGATGGGAGCTGACTGGTTTAATACAAAATAGCCATCATATATTGGTTACCTTGGTCGTTTCACCTAAAATTGTTATGAAAGTAGTTATGATGTGACATTGTAACTAAGCTCCCAAAAGAATTGAGGTGGTTTAGTGTACGAGACCCCTTCAGACAATATACAGCCATGTGTTTGATGATCTTTTCTCATTGCAGCTGCCTGCAGCCATCAAAATTAATCAGGCAGACTCAGCAGCTGGAGCTAGTCAAAGTACCCAAAAATCAGCCTGCTGTGGTTCTTAAGGCAGACTGCTACACCCGTTGTGCAGGATACTGTGTCAGTGAAATCATGTGCGAGAAAACAAGAGAAATCTAGAGGTGCCGACACAATGATTGGTGCTTGTAAACTTTCTTACTGTTATTCTTTTCTCGAACCTATTTTAGTGTGTGAAAGTTACTCTATCATCAAGGAATTTGCGTGATTGCCGACCTGTTTTCTCCCCCCTTCCCCTAATACACGCACAAACTAATCTTCATATACGGTTCAAAGTCCTAGTTGTTTCTTCAGTTTTTAATTTTTCTCTGTTGTGTTCTATTTTTTACTTCGCAATTCTACTCTAAGATGATATTTTTATTGCAATTCATGCCATGTAAAATTTAACGTAAATTGCTATATTTTAAGTCATAATTTTACAAAAAAAAAAAAAAACTCAAGTATAGAACAATCAGACCGGAGTATAGAACAATTAGGGTCTAGGTTTCTCATGAATTTTAATGTTATGTGTGGGACGTTGGCAGTGACAGTGTTCCTTTTTCTTTTTTTTCTTTTTCTGGTTTGGCGGTAAGACAAGCCAAATATATTAACTACTAATAGGCATTACACTAGTTCCAATAGCCTTACCATGTAACAGAGTGTTGTTGCTAAAGGTATTTGGAGACCCTTTTAGGGGGTAAAGGGGCAGTTCCTTACTTATCAAATGCCATCTTTTTTTTTTATTAAGTAATTATCAAATGCCATCACAATCCTCAAAAGCCCTCGTACCCCAAAAATTGCAGTGTAACTCGACCTTAGCAAGCATTTCAAAGGTGGAATGCTCACTTTGATAAATAAGTAAACCATCCTAAGCATCAAGTAATTATCACCTATAGATGCTATGCATCTTTCTTGTGGTTTAATGCACTTTCAATTCTCCATTACATAATTTCTAATATATGGTCATGTTAACTTGAGCTCCAAAAAGGAAGCAATTGTAATAAAAAAGGCAAATATTGAAACTCCTAGTTTGCGCTCACCCACTGTTTTTTGACCGGGTGTAATGAACTAGAGCATGCCTCAACAGCGCTCAGGTGTGCATTCCAGTTCATCCTACACGGCACGTCTACCAATCTTACCCAAATCCATCATCATCGCCAAACTAAGCGGATAGAAATTGGAGAAGAATTTACCTCGCCAGACTTTCTAGCATTTTGTCACACATGCAGAAGGGTAACAGCCTTGAGATTAAGCATCAAAGCTGACCAAAAATAAAGGACCCAAGTCTCTAAAGCCGGAGCAAGACAACCATAGCTTGAAAGCCTCTTTTTTTTTTTTGCGGGGTGGGGGGGGGGGGGAGGTCCGGGAGTTGGTTAGGGGAATTCCTTCCAAAAGCGCCAAACTCATGACAGCCCAAAAATTGCCAAAATATTACCCCCAACAAAACTATGCCGAACAGAGGCTCGAGAGACCGAGCAAGTTACCTTACAAAAGAAAGAAAGAAACCCATGTGAATGAGAGAAACTGAGAACCGGAAAAAGAGTGAAACAGGAGGAGCTTTTACATACTCCAAAATACCCTCCAACCACGTGGCCATGCTAGCGGTGGCACAATAACATTATGCCAACCATCTTGTTTTTCATCTACTTCTACCTTTGCCTCCCAGAAGTTAAAGAGGTTACAGAAGGGTACACATGTTATTACCCAAAACACACAAAGGGCATCAGCACTTTTGTTCTCATCTTGGATGACTACACCTATGATCTCTTCTCGGTGTTGATTTCTCTCTTCGCCAGCTGTGCTTTTGGCTTCCTTGGCATGCATTTTGCTAGAACTCCCCTCTCTTGCTCGGCTAGATCCAAGTGCAAGGTCCTGAAATTCTCATTTATTGTATTGTTAGATGATCCAATTCATGGAGGCATCAGTGTTCAACAAGAAGCCAATGTCCTCAATCAGCAGAAGCAATCAAGAAAGGATACCAATTTCAGTTGAAGTCCTAATAAGATGATAGGGAAAAAACTTAATCGTTGCTGACATAGCTCACAAACTCCACAATCAAATATTTCTTAGGAGGATGGGATTGAGACTGATCTCATATATAACAACACCAATTAACATATTTATCCATTTTAACCTCCTGTTACAGTTACTGCTAAGAAATCAGGGAGATAAGAACGTAAATTTTAGGCCAAAATAATGACAGATAGTCACTAACTTGAGACTCTGAGACCAATATAAAGCAGTTCACAGAAGGTATTTAAATTGCTCGAGTGTGGGAAGAAAAACGTGGATACCGAAAGATGCCGATCTTCGAGCATGGATGTGCTAACAGATAGCCTTCAAACATGGAGTAATGCAAATCTTCCGACAAAGGAAAATACACCGACTAACAAACACCAATGGTCACAGAATATGCCAATAGACGCCTAACAATATCCCCCTTTGGTCATTCCGTGACAAAAACTACAAACAGAAGAAAAAGCAAAATACAATAGAAGTACAGGTTCATACACCACTGAGATAGAACCTGTGTATATTAAAACCTACACCTATATGATTGCAGACTCAAAACAATGAACTCAAGAGGAACCGGAAGAAGCTGTGAAGCACAAACGAGCTGCGGCTAGCTTGTGCAACCATAGTTAGCACAAAAAACATAAAACGAGCAAGGAAATATAGCAGAACCAGAGCATATAAAGACACATAGTAAACAAATAATCAGTGTAAAGAGCATGGCATATAAAGACGCATAGTAAACAAATGATCAGTGTAAAGAGCATGGTATATAAAGAAGCATAGAAACAAATAATCAGTGTAAAGAGTATGGTATATAAAGAAGCATAGAATAGAATAACTAGGCATAGAAACTCCCCCTAAAGACGCTCTCCCTTTTTTGTCACGAATGACCAAAGGAAGAGGGTCAGCTGAAGGGCTGAGAGTGACGTCGAGCAGGGCGGTGAGTGACGTCGAGCAGCCCAATCAGCAGAGAAATGAGCGAGACGATCCTCCTAAGTAGAGAGCCAGTCATTGAGATACTGAAAGCTGGCAAGCAGGTCAAAACGAAGCTCTGCGTGAGAGACAGTAAGGTGCTGAAGGCTGAACTCTATCCGCTCATGAGAGGTAGACAAACGGGCAAGCTGCTGCGAAAGGCAAGAGAGGAGACCGTGAGTCCATGAGGAGGTAGCGGTGGTGGAGGAACGAGAAGGATTCGAGGGTCCGGAGCCAACGGCCCAGCCTCATCCGGGCAGGAGAAAACCTCAAGAAAGGAGTCAGCCAATAGATCGACAGGATCTGGAGAGTGCCGAACATAGTAGGAGCGGCTTTGTTCCAAGGTGGTGGACGAAATAGGGTGCCCAAACGGTGCCTGATGAAGGTCCGAAAACTACACGCCCAAGCCCACAAGGCGTTGGATGAGGCAACATGGGGAAGGTTGTCATCCTTCCGGGATTCAAAGACGGAAATCATGTGGGAACAGAAATGAGAGGGAAGATCAATGGGATTCCCACGAAAAAGTGTGTACAGAAATAATGTTTTGTCAAGGGGCATAGAGGAAAAGTGTGATACGGGGAAGATGTTAGTCAACATGATTCAGCACGTTACACTCCACGGAGGAGGGAGAAGGTTTGTGCAAAAAGATTTGCCTTGCCACTCCACAGGGGAGCCATGTAGAAATGAGGCCACCTAATTCGGATGTGGACTGGATTGAGAAAAAGGATGGTACGGGTATGGAGAATTATACACCAATAGACAGAGGACCCAAGCGAGCATTGTCGGAGAAATTTCGAGGGTGTGCCCTTGCAAAAATGTAGTAAAAGAATAGGCTGATTGGTCACATCCAACAAAGTTGGTATAAAACTCTTGCACCGGGAGAAGAGATGGCAGAATTACGTTAGTCAAAATCGGCTCCTAGTGCCAATCAGTGAAGACAGAGGAAATGGATGGATCAAGGAAGGTCAGATCAAGTTCACACTCGAGAGTAAGTTGCCGACGAGACATGCGGGTGTTGAAAGAGTCTTCGGCATTGGGAGAGACAAATCGTGTGAGGTCCTGAACCCGAAACATGCTAATTTGAAAGTAATTAAAATAATTATCGAGATGAGACTAGATAAATGAGAGAATGAGCTTTGGAAATGAAGAGAGTGAAAAATCGGCTGCTGTGTATTGATCTACCACACAGCAGCCGGGCGCTTGAGCTCGGCAATAGGCGCCAGGCGCTAAAATCCAGTAAGGCCTGCTCGCCGGGTGCCTGCCGCGCTCAAGCGATGGTCCGGCAGTGACCCTGCGCCCGCTGCGCGCTCGAGCGTAGGCGCGATTCCTAGTCACCGACCTGCTTTCATTTCGTTTTAAAAAGGGGAAGGGGGTATTTTTGGCAGTCACGAACGCAGAGCAGTGAAGAAGGGAGAGGAGAAAAGGGAAGATGAAGGGAGATTTTAGCCGTTCCACTCCGAGCCAAGTTAGGAAAACGGTAAATCGGGCGAAGGCAAGTGTACCTCCAAACTAGTTCCTCATTTTTACAGCATTTTGATATCTCCATCCTCATGTTTATGCTCTAAAACCCTCGTTCCTCATGCCTTCCATGGATAATGTATATTTTCTACAAGTTTATGGTTAAACCTTGTAATTATGCATGATTATTGTGAGTTGTGGCCTCGATTTCATGTTTAAGTTAGGTTTTGGCATTCGATTTTGGTCCGAACAGATTTGCCCCAACCCTAATTCAAAAAATTGGGGGTTTTTGGTTAAATATCAAGATTTTGTATATGTATTATGATATATGGTTTTGATTTCATGCATATTCATGTATTTGGTATCCGTTTCATGTCTAAAAGTTTTAGTGAAACCCTAAGCACGAAATTTAAGGGATTTTAATTGTTTTTATCCAAAATCTCTGTTAAATAAAAGTTAATATATATTGAGATAAAGCTTATGGTGTAATTTGTTTTTGAAAATTTCACAAGGGCTTAGACTGATCAATTACTGTGGACTTCTAAAGCAAAACTGAAGGGTTTTAGACCGTTATTGTATATTCTGGAATAAATCTGAAGGGTTTCAAACTGTTTCTATATATTCTGAAGGGAGTCTAAAAGGTTTTTTACTGAAACCGTATATCCTGAAATTGACTGAAGAGTTATTGTGAAACTCTGACTGATTTTTGAAATTAAAAAGGATTTTCAGTTATGAAATAATAATGAAAAATATTTTTGACACTGTTATTTAGGACCCGTGACTGATATACAATCAGGTTAGGTTCTCCGAAATGTCTTAGAACATTATGGTGGTAATCGAGGATAACTATCCATGAAATTATTTGTGGTCCGCCCTTTCTCAAGGCATTAAACTAGATGGTAGTTTACTGTTATCGGCCGACGCACTGTATTGAATCCCACGAGAAGGGATGTCCCACGAGATTGGACAACTATTTACCGGTTTTGATTGTCTGCAAACACAATCTATCCTTTATTATTCGACCCCTTCGCTAATAGGGTCTACTGGTTGGGTCCTTTACTGACAGGAAAGGAACTTTCTATAATTTATAGAATTGAAGCTAATTTCTGCTTTCTGAAGTCTGTCTTATCGATTTAGTATCAACGAAGTATGATTACACTTCTACTTTCCAAAACTTGAGTGTTTATGTTTTTCCGACAGTTCTGTAATCTCCTTCATCATGCTTTGCTATAGTTTCTGTAAGTTACTGCTTTATAGCAATTACACTTTAACATGCATCTGTATCTGTTTTACTGCATTACGTTCTACATAGAGGTTTTACTGTATACCTGCATGTACCTTGCTGGGCCTCGACTCACTGTTTTACTAATTTTCCCCATATGAGACTGTAGAGTTATTATCGGACGAGGAGTGATCTAAAGCTCAATCTGAAGACTTCTGAAGATTTGAAGTAATTTTAAAAAATTTTTGGAGAAACAGTTGGATATAAAGACTTGAGTCTGATATATGATTTTGTATATGGATTTTATGTATATGGATTAAGTATATAGAAATGTATGTGATATATGTGATGAAACCGAAAACTATACTTCTGCAGGTTAATAGTTTTGCTTCCGCTATATATTTTCTGAATTTCTGTACAGGTCCTAGATGACATCTCCTATATGTATCTGATTTAGTAGATGAGATTATATATAAGCCATTGATGACATTTGTGGTCCTGTGAACGCGTGTTATAGAAAAAATTATGATTTAATGGATAATTGTGTGATGTACTGGTTTGTTATGCAGGTTTTGTGCAGGTTCATATTTCTGTTTAGCCTAGTTTTAGGAAAAAATTTGCCCATTTTTTCCTAGAACTTTAAGTGAGTCTTAGACTTCTATTCTTGTTCTGAATGACAAAATTAACTGAGGAAAATAAAAAAATCTGTTCCGTCACAATTGGTGTTAGAGAAATAAGATGTCTTAGGAATTGATCGATCAAAAAGCAAAAGTATAGGCTTAAATTTCTGTACTGAATTTCTGTAGGAATAGGTCGGCATAGCTAAAGTGACTAGGACTTTTAGGAATTGGTCATTAGGTTAGGTTTAAATTTCATTAAGTTATTGAACATCTCTTCCTTTAACTGATTTTTTGAGGTTACAATATTGTGTTTACTTTGATTATAGGATGGCTAGTAGAAGGAATAGAAGAAATAACCACGGTGGTGCCAATACTCCCCAAGATCGGGAGGTTGCATATGTGGACTTGTTGGAAAGAATGACGAACGTGGTGGAATCTAACGAAATTAACTGTGAAAAACAAAAAAATCTATTTCATCACAATTGGTGTCAGAAAAATAAGATGTCTTAGGAATTGATCAATTAAAAAGCGAAAGTATAGGCTTGAATTTATGTACTGAATTTCTGTAGGAATAGGTTGGGATAGCTAAAGTGACTAAAACTTCTAGGAATTGGTCATAAAGTTGAAGGAGCCAAGGAACTCTGGCAATGCCTCAGAACCTTCTGGTGATAATCGAGGATAACGTA
>JAOVVI020006438.1:0-15622 GCA_028571085.2 Nepenthes alata | reverse complement strand
GATTCTTTTGACATCTCGATATTGTGATGAGTTGTGGTAAGACCTCTACTATATAGGAATTCAAACAAATCCAAGTTGTTGATGCTCTCAGGATTTGATGAAATCCATTGAGATCTCACTTTTCATGAGTTTATAATGTTGTGTGTCAAGTTGCATAGTATTATGAACCGTTACTTACATTGAATATTGTTATTACACCTTACTTCTTTTGTCATTGTAGTTCCCGAGCTTCTTATTATTATCATTCCTTTGATTTTAGATATGGATTGCTTGCTAGGCTTTCGACTAATTCTTCATATGTCTTTCTTCCGAGTTAGTGTAGGTACTCAAGAGTCTTAAAAAGAGTAGCGTAGTCGAAGAGATATTCTAGAGGTCAAGGACTTTTGAGGACATTTGCTTAGCTTTATAGTTTGAGCATTTATTATGATCTATACTTGTTTAATTTTAGATTTATTTTGATGGGTTGTTCTTGAATTTATGGTTGTATATTGGACATTAAGACTTATCCTTAGTATGTATCAATAAATTTATTGTGTTATATTTTGATGATTATTTATGTGATAATTTTTATTATATTATTTGGAGTCAGCATTGCAATTTGGACAACTTAGTGTTGGCATTTTTATAAACTAGGCCAGGTTGTGACATAAATGTCCCAAGCAATTTGGCTATCAAAACGAGATCCTAATGATAGAAAGGAGTAGAGAACATCACACTAGGTTACATTAACCTTCTCGGCCAATCATTAAACGCTGTCAACCAAAACACTGTATGGCTATGAAATGCCATCATCGCAGCAAAGCCAAGCTCTGGCTACGAATTAATGGTGAGCGTAAAAGAAATAAATGTCTACTAAGTTTGGGAATAGTGATGGGACTAGATAAAAAAACGAATGCAACCCAGATGACAAATGGGTTAGGGTTCCCCCAACACTACGAAGAAATAGACACTGGGGAGGATCCACTGTTGCTGTCCCTAGGAGGCCAACCCCCAAGGGTGAAGTCCCTAAGACTAAACTCCTAAATGTACAGACGAATCTATAAAGCTAACTCCTTATAACAGAACCCTACCTGGACAATGTTCAAGAAGGAGCTAATAGCTAATTTGATGACCGAGATAATTTAATGTAGAAACCATCCCACGTTATCATAGCAGAGTAATTAGCAAAATAATAAAGGCTTTCCCTATTGACAACACTTCAAGTTCCCCCATAAAAGCTGATGATTTGAGAATCACTGTTGTGAATTAACCCATTCCCCGTCAACCCACTAGAGTGCAGTTTTGAAGGTCATTAATAGAAACCTTAGTTGAGATGTTGAAAAACTAGTGATCACCAAGAACACAGCCTGACCGAACCCACCTAAACCTAGCAACATTGGAAAATAGAGGAAAATAATGGATGAAAGTATCGATATCAATGTTAGTACCAGTATCGGTTACGGCCATATCAATATCGAATATATTGAACAATATGTATCAGTATCTGATATATTAGAAGAAAAAAAATTCTAGAATATTAAGTTAAGAGAAAAATATTGGCTAATATATTGGCCAAATATCTACTATATCGGTTAATATTTTAAATATCGGTTAATACATCACTAAACAGCAACATTTATCGCATTAGTAGGAAATATTGGTACCAATACATAAAAACTGGCATTCAAAATATCAACCGATATTTTTATCTGTACTAAAACTTATAAAATAGAATCCACCAAAACCCGACTTGACCTGACCCATGATGGCTCACTATTCAAGATGTATTTGAAGTTCGAATGAAAACATCTATATTTGCATTAGTTAGGGTCATATTGATATTAATCGTACCGAGTAACGTGATCAATATCAAACATATTAAATACAAAATGTATTTGTAAATTGGAACATATGGCAAATATTAGCCGATATATTGAAAAGTATAGAGTATATTGGCTGGTATTCTGAATAGCAATCGATATATCACGATATATCGCGTATGTGGTGCACGATCCCTATATATATTGGTCAATATTTTACATATCACCCAATATTTCATTCCGAGATTCGAATCTAAAAAATGCTAAACTGATCAACCAAACATATGACAAAAAATGAACATATGAACATTTACTTAAGTGCCAGCATTTTGTGTCAATTAACATGTTCACGCCTTGTTTAAAACTTTTCACCATGTCACACAATAATTTCCAAAATTCATGGTGTTGTACCAAAAGTCCTTTAATGATCCAAATGCTTTCTCATGTTTGCCACATGCCACATAAAATCAACTTACGAGAAATCTAAACTGCTATAGTTAAAATTAATGGGACATATTAATTAATATAATAATAGCAAGAGCTCACAAAATAATGAAACAAACATTTTTGAAATAAAAAGAGAAGGAAAACCTATGAGACAACTTTGGTCATTAATGGACATTTGGCATGGCAGTGAGAACACAACAAATTTTAGATGTGACATTGAAAAAACAGTTAGCATGAAAACAACCCTAGATACATCTTCCACTTAACTGGGGGCTTTCGAAAAACTGATCCTAAAAATAGTTAGCTAGACTACGACACAATATTTTAATCATTCAAAACAGCTCAAATTTGAACATTATCCAGCCTGAGGAATTCCAGCAGCAAAATGCCATGACACCATAACAAAACTCAAAACCACCTATCCTGAAATGACCTGATGGCTTGTAGCAGGCACTGGGTAGTGCTTCTAGTGAATGTATTTGTAGATGGAAGAAAAATTATAAACTTTTGTGTGCACTTTGTTTTTTAGTTATTGAATAGAATTCACAAACTAGATGCTGCAGGAGGACCAGAAGCTCATGAAGCTCAATAAAGTTTGGATGGAAATGGTCATGGCGCTAGCACTCAAGGGAGCACTCATTTATTGATGTAAATTGAAATGCCAGCCATAGTGCATATAAGCAATTTTTGACTTCCAGAATAATTTGCATCAAACTAAAAGCTAATATCAGGAAGATGGATGTTTAATATGTTTGTCAGACCACGTCAGAATTTGAGTTCTGGTACACATTGAGGAAGTTCCTGGAACATCTATTACCAATAAAAGCTTTTCCCTTCAGAAACCTCAACTACCGGAAAGGACAGAAAAACAACCTTTCATCTCATGATAATTAACACTTCTACCCTGCAAAGCTTTGAAGGGGCATCTTGATGCTGCTATGAAAATAATTGTTATAACCAAACTAAATCAATGGCAAATGCTCCTCTCCCACATCCTATCAAATCCAAAACACAAGATCTTTGGCTGGTTTGAGACATTGTGGTTCAGATTTAACCAGTAATTTGAAGGATGCCTGTTACAGAATTGTACTCACAACAATATTTTATCATGGCAATATCAAAATGGCTCCTTGTGAAGGTATGCAATAGAAAAGGAAAGAACTATTTTTACTAGAAGCAAGCTTGCTAAAGCCTTCTGAACTAAACTCAAACTCACATATTTCCAATGCAGGGTTAATGGCAATTTCAAAACTGACACAACAATCTCCAAGTTGCAAACTTCTTGCAGAGACAATCAATGAACTGCATATAACTACAACATTTTTTCCACTCTTATAAATAATATTCTTTTATTATTTTCTTAATCAAGAAAAAACCCAACACAGAAAATGTTGGACCCAAAGGAAGCCAAACTCAAACAGGATAGTGAATATATCAATTATGGAAATATAGAACTGTTTGATCCACTTTCAAAAAACAAAAGAAAAAGAAAAATTCCGCCAAAAACTTGCTATACAGAACTCCAGACTGTCATACGTAGGCTGACAACCCAGAGCATAAATGCAGTAGAACAAAGATATGCAGAGATCAAATTTATAATCTTGCAAAAAATTCAACAACTTACACCATACAAGGATGCTCCAGCATTAAAAGTTTCTTTCAAAGCAAGAGCAGCTAATGTTGTATAGCCACCAGCAGAACCCCCTGTTATACAAAGTCGATCACCATCAACCTTTCCACTGTCCACCTACAAAATCAAAACAACAGCATACTGTCAGCATGTTAATTTTCAGTCGACATGGGAAAAAAGATTAGAAACTATGGGAAAAATACTTGCCAAGAATTTAACACAACTGCAACAGTCATTAACATCGACAATTCCCCAACACCCTAATAGACGTTCCCGATATTCCCGTCCATACCCTTCAACAAAGGAAGAAAGCATAGATACGACCAAGTCATTACGATTTGCATTTAAATAACGAGTGCAAGCACATTCACCCTAACAAGTAGAAGGAAAAGTCATAAAACTAAAAAGAGCAACCTAGTTGATAAGGCTTATAAATCAGGGGGTCCTGGCAGGATCAAATTTACGCAATCTTACCCCTGCATTTGAAAAGACTGTTTTTATGGTTTGAGAAACCTTAATGTTTTGTCAATGCTTATTGTCTACTTTACACCAAAACATTAAAAAAAAGAAAAAAAGAAAACAAAGAAGTTCTGGAATGATCAATTTGTAAAAAAAAAAAATAAAACATCACAAAGCTTGTGATCTTGAAATCGTTAAGGAAACATTCAATAGCTATAAATGATGTGGAAGAACAGTAGGAGTGCAATAAATGAATTATCATTGTAAAGGGGTTAAAAACAAGGACTAACCAGTGCTTCCACCGTAATTTACGTCCACAAAAGCCCAACCACGACTAGTCCAGTACTGGATACTAAGATTAAGGATTCCACGTGTTTCAGCAGTGGGCCCTCCTGAGATTTTGTAAGAAACATAAATTATTAACACCCTAAACCAGTAGCAGAAGTGCTTTTAACAAAATTAGAGCCAGACACAGAAGGGACAAGCAGATAACAATATATTTATATCACAACCAAAGAAGCATTTCAATTGGTAATACATAGTGTTGAATGTCAAAACACTTCCCAACTCATGGGCAAAAACATTTCCTTACGAGTTAACAAACAACTCTAGCAAATGACACTTGCAAAAAGACTATAGAACAACTCTAGCAAATGACACTGAAGATTGTCTTTGTAAGCATCTTTGTGTGATTCTTGCTCATATGAATTTTAAACAATAAATCTTCATTCCTCGCTACTAACTCCTAGAGAAAATGATATTGGATCAAAAAAATATGCTTAGTTTTTGAATGAAAGACCCGTTTCAGGACAAGATACGATGTGCTCTTCCTGTTGTAGAAAATCTACATGAGGCCTTGCACAAGTTCATGCTCACCCAACAATCAGCCAGCCATATGGTTCCTTCCCAACCTCGGTTCCTGACGTGTACTTATCTTCAATTGTGAAAAGGGCAACCGTTGACTAGAGCATAGATCCTCAACTGATAGGTCAACCGGTGAGTGTAAAAACATATTTGGTTATTAACCTATAGTTGTAATGGTTCCCTACAAAATGAGCATTAACAAAACCAATAGCCCAATTTTTGTTATTCAAGGCCCCTTTCAAAAACCAAGTCTTAATCTTGTTGCCTTTCAAATACCAAAAAATCTATTTAACCGCAAGGTCGTGTTGTTTCCTTAGATTAGCCATAAAACGGCTACATTGATGGCATGTGAGATACCTAGTTGTGTGCATACCATACAATACATTAAGCTATCAGCAATACTAAAATATGAGACACAGGCCATTTCATTTTTTTATTCACCGGTGTGTGATCGTTGATTTGTGAAAAGTCTAAAATGCCAAGTCAAATGAAGTAGAAACGGGCTTGCACTTAACCATATTAAATCATATAAGGATTTTCTAAATATACTAAGTTTGAGATAAACTCAATTTTTCGGAAAATCTATCCATCAAGATTTCCATGCCCAAATTTTCTTAGTCACCGCGATATCATTTATCTCAAATTCAATGTTTAATTGCATTTTCAAAGAATTAACGTTGGAAATGTTTTTAGCCGCAATTAACATGTCATTGACATAAATAAATTAACCAACGGGAAGCTTTAGAAAAAATAGTCAACAATAATACTCACTCCGTGTGAACCTATTCTTACCCATAAACAAATCAAAGCACATTGTCTAGGGGATTAATGTAAACTATAGAGGGATTTCTTTAATCTACACATGAGTTCTTCTTTTCTTTTCAATTTGAACCACTTGGATTGAGCCATCTAGATCTCCTCTTTGAGTTCTCCATGTAAGAACGTGGTTTTGACATCTAATTGCTAAAGTTCAAAATCACATAAAGTAACCAAAGTCAAAAAGAATACCAATGGATGTAAGTCATGCCACAGAAGATTCAATTACGAAGAAATCAACACCTTCCCTTTGGATATAGCCCTTAGCAACAAGTGGAGCCACATAGGTGCTATCTGATTTTTTTTCACACCCAATTGCAACTTACAATCTGTTCATCTTAAGGTAACTTAGCATGATCCCATCTTATTTTTCTGGAGAGATTGCATTCAATGTGCATCTCATGCATCCACTTGTCAAATTTGGGATCGGCCGAGGCTTCTTTGAAGTTGCTTGGCTCTCCATGTCCGGCAAACATGGTGTAAGCAACCATGTGCAAGATTTGCTTTTGCTTCCGCATCAGTTATGACCTCCAATTTATACATTTGCAAATCATCTTCATCAGAGTCATGCTGAAAATCCGATTCTGGAATTTCAGATTCACTTCCTGACCCTGCAAGCTGCCAAGTGGCAGTCGCCTCCTGAATCTATCCAGGGTCAGATTTATGACGATGAATCGGTTTTGCAGCAGACCTATCCTTGTATCAAACTAAACATTTTGATTTTCTGTCCCTGCAGATTTTAGCATTGAGTTTTCACTAAATTTGACATCTTCAAAGATAATAAAGTGTTGCTCGTCCAATCTCTGGTACCACAACCTAAAAGCTTTAGCACCATGTCCATATCAGAGAAAAATACATTTCTTGCTCTCGGTTCAAGCTCATTAATATTAGAATAGACCTGTGCAAGACAACAAAATTTTTGCAATTTTGAGCAATCAAAGGGTTTACTTGACCAAACCTCATTTAGTGTCTTCAAGCCAATAGATGGTGGCATATTCGCAAAGTGTTGATTGCGTCAGTTCCAAAGTCTTTCAAAATTCCAGCTATGCTCATCCAACTCCGAGTCCATTCAAGTAAGGTTCGATTCTTCCACTTGGCAACAACGTTTTGTTGAGGAATCTGAAGGGATGTCCAATGTAGAGTGATGCCGTACTCCTCATAGAACTTCTTGATCTCAATAAAGATGTAGTCACCTCCATTGTCATTACTAAGTTTTCACTTTTCTTTCAGCTAGCACCTCCAGTTTGGCCTTCGACCGAACACATTGGACTTTTATTTTATGGTGTAGATCCACACCTTCCGAGAAAATTCATTGATAAATGAAACAAAGTAATTTAATCCTCTCTTTGATGGAACTTGCAAAGGACCCATCAAATGGATGCAATCAAGTATGCATTTCATGGTGTGAGTCGACATGCAAATAGTTACTTGATAATATTTACTATAAATGTGGAGTTCACGAAAGTCTAATTTACAAGACTTGATACCTTTTTTCTTCAAAATCACACTCACTCATATGCCCAAAACTCATATGCCATACTTGTGTTTGATCATTCCCATCTGTTGCAACATTGGAAGCTCCAACTGAAATGCTACTTCCTATGAGCTTGAAGAGATTTATAATCCTATTTGCTCTCATCACCATGAGCACTCCTTTCATTATTTTCATAGAAACGTTCTGTGCAACAATTTTGCATCCCAAAGAATCAAGAACACTCAAAGAAATCAAATTTCTTTTATGATCTGGGACATATGTAGCATCGGTTATATGTGAACAATTCCATCAAATACCTTAATTTTGATATTCTAGATCCCGATTTTTTCACATGTGGCATTATTACCCATATGAACTCAACAACCATCCTACCGTCCATATGTGGAAAACAAATTCTTGTTCAAGCACATATAAAATGAGCACCCAAAATCAAGAATCTATGTGCACGACAAGTTTCTCAAAAAAGGAAAGAGAACAATACCTTCCTGATTTTGCATGGAGCTCTCTGCTAAATTGGCAATTTTAGGCTATGACTCATTGTTCTCTTTTGATTTAAACTTTGGGCAATCCTTCTTGATGTGGACTAGCTTCCTAAAACAATTTCACTTCATGAACTTATTAAATCTCGATCTAGATCTCGACGGCTTATATTTTTTTTATGAAAATTAGATCTACCCCTTGCCTTAGTGCCCATGGCCTAGCTGTCTGTGATTATTTCTAGAAAAGTTCTTTTGAAAGTAAATCTTTAGTAATGTTGTCTAAAACTATTATCTCTTTGACAAAGGTTAGTGCAGTTACAAGATAATGATAAGAATTGTCTTTTTGACATAGGTTAACAAAGAGATTAGTGTAATTACAAGATAATAATAAGAATTGTCCCTTTGACATGGATTAATACAGCAACAATATAATGATAAGAAGTGGAAAGAGAGTGTAAAAGCAACAAAACTTTATCTTCATCATCGATCTTGGCATCGATGGTTAATAATTGACAAAGAAGTTTGTTGAATTTGTTCAACTATTCATGAACTAGTGTACCTTCATTTCGAGTGTATACAGTTGCCACTTCAAGTAATATCAGTTCATGAAAAACTTCATCATATAAAGACTATAAATTGGCCCACAACTTCTCAACCAACTTCTCCTTAGCAACGTTGTTGAGAACGTCATGGGCTAGGTCGAGCCAAATTATGCTCAAAACCTCCAAATCCTTTTCAGAAGTGGAGGCATTGGTCATTCTTCCCTTTAGGACTTTGTGATGTTCTTACTCAACAAGTAAATCATTAACCTTGATTTTCCACAAACTAAAGTTGTTCTTGCCATTGAACTTCTCAAACTTGAACTTGGCATTTGAAATTCTTGATGCCATTTTTCGGATGGAAATGCTCTGATACAATTTTTTTTGCGAGTAGCAACGAAATTAAAGCAACAATTTAATTACACACATAAGATAACGAATCTGCGTAATCACACCATTCTCATTAACAATACTCGGTTGTTTTGTTGATACCTGAACGACCTCTAATCAGGAATTTCTAAAACAATGCAAATAGTCAATCACTAATAAATTTCAGCTAAACGGTTGTGTGTTTAATTGGTGGTGTTTGATGCACTAAATCATTAGCACATTTCGTTACAAGGAGATACAATTACCCTATCTACATAGTAAATTACATGTGTAGTTTCTAGGAGTATTTAATAGGGCATTAACCATGGATTCATAGTTCACTCTCTAGTCATCATTTATGATGAGATGTAGTCACAGCTGAAGTAGCATGGGGGACTCAAATTCAACCCTTGCAAAATTTGCGCAAAGCCAACCACAATACATGGTTCTAAATATTTGGAAATGGTGGCATGAGATCTGGGTCAACATATAAATATGGACTTCTAAATGCTTGTTTAAACCCCAAATAGGTTCTCGCGCAGCATGAAGTTCATGGAAGATCATTCACAACGTATTGAAAGAGTTCCCTGAACACAAGTATTAAGTCAAAGGCAGTTTCTTCGACATGATATGTGGTGTTCCAATGTGCCGCAGAGATGTGAGGTCAACCCAATGCTACACGTAAGGCACATAATATATAGATTTTAGAATCATGGACTGCTCCATAATAAATCTGGTTGTTCATAATTTTTTCTAGGTTAGTTCTTCATAAACTAAGCTCAAAGAAAGGAGAGATTAAGAGGGTCCCATAGAGAATGTGGTAAGAAATCCACAATAGTGCCTAACCACAACCACTGAACTGATTATCTTCATGCATAAGGATACTAGACTAGCTTATAGAAAATATTTCATTTTTTTCTTTTGTATATTAATTTCTAACTGTGTTTATATATAGATGTAGAAGGATCCAACACATGTCTACCTCTTAGAGTACATTGAAAAGAGTTTCATTTCCGGAGCAAGTTTTGATACGATTGAATAGTTTTTTTTCTGGCATGCCAATTACAATTAGATTTGTAAGAAAGTGATTTTTGTTCTTTATGCAAGGAATTTAGGTAGGGGTAGAGCTTTTGATAACTGGTTCACAATACTTTGATGACTAAACACAGTGGATTCCCTGCTAAATTACAGCACATCAACCCTTGTATAGGAGCAGCTTAAGCTGAATATTTTATGTACCCTATATGGCACACTTTAATCATTTATGATGATCTTTCCAAATAACACAAGCTTATCAACATTAGTATATTGACTTTCCCAATAATCAAATAACAGTTTTTTTTGCAATTATAGCATTGTGATTCTACTTATAAAATATACTTTCTTCCATATAGTTCTACCCTCTATGAAAATGATACTTCTTACTATTGATATATAAGGTATAAATATATTATTCCAATTCATTATATATGATGAGATTCCACTAACACAAAACCAATTCTAATGGATTTATATGAATTGGAAATCCCATTAGTGTGCATCTAGTAAGAATTAAACCTACAAATTTAACAAGTATAGTTGGGATGCACTCAAGGTCAATAATCGTCTGGGCCAAAGAGACCATTCCACTCCTCTATTACCTTTTGGGAGGCCTATTGATGTGATTAAATTGCATAAATTATTCAAAACTTTTTCTTATGATAAATCCTTTACTTAAGTGCCTTCTAATTAACTTTGTTTCTTGTTTATTAGGGAAGAAGTTGTTAAACGAAGAGGGTAAAATAAGAAGTTGTTAAATGAAGAGGGAAAAATAGTCATTTTACCCTTACTTGAGCTTAAATTGTTGTTGTTGGGAGCTTAATTCAAGCCCTAAAATTGTCTCTACAAGTGCCTCGAGAATCAAATGATTTTGGGAAGAACTTCAGATGCAAGATAAGTGAATTGTGGGGACCCATAATAATAGAAAGTTGGGGCCTCAAGTTGTTGGGCTGATTTGGGGACCAATTGATGGGCAACATAACAAAAGAAAAACTATTGCAAAAGAGAGAGAAGCTGCAGCTCAGCAGAAGGGGGAAAAAATAAGAGAGCTTAACCTGGCAGCTGGGGTCCCTTTTATTAGAGATTTTCTATTCTCTTATGGAAGGCAAGCAAAAGAAAACAGAGAGGGAGAGAAGGAAAGACAGTTGTTCCAACCAGCAGCAGCACGACTAAAACCAAAGGAGAAAAAAGATGTAGAACCCGGCGGCCAGCAAACCAGAAGCAGGGGCAGCCTTCTTCTTGCCATTTTTCTTCCTATTTTCTTTACTTCTTCTTTGAAATGATGAACAATACATTTTCTATGTTCGTTGTTTATTCAAAGATGAACTAAGCTTTTATTACTATGGTCTTTGATGTAGCCTATGGTGGAACTTACATGCTATTGAAATTTGTTCATGAAACATTTCCTTTTTATGACTTTTTTCTATTTATACTTAATATTTTTGAATACTTGATCACTATTTGAATGATTTGATATATATGTTGAGATTGAGAGGAGATGCATAAATAATTGATCATAACATAAGTGGCATAAGTTGTAGTATAGAAAGGGATATACTACATGGTTATGCAATCTCTGAGGAGATAGATTGAGGCACAACCAAGTAGATACATTGAAATTAATGTATGGTTACATATTTTATTCACAAATAGATATAGTGAATAGCTATTTGTCTATAGTTTTGATGTAACCCGAGAGGGAGTATTAAATATTTATACTATCTTGATTGTCATTGTTATTGAATGTTTTATAAGAGAAATTGAAATATGGTACACAGGATTGCCTAGATGAAACAAATAATACCCAAGTATTTCTCATCATCAAATTTCATCTCATTTTAGTATTGATTTTCGTGGTGATTAGTTATTCAGTTAGTTAGTATCCCTCAATTAATTTGGTTGTTTAGATAATATTAGGATAAACGTTATTTTGGCTATCAACAAAAATTCAGTCATTTTGAAGACAATACACTTCATATCAATTTATTACTTGTTACGATACCGTGCACTTATGATTCAACAAAACACTTACCCCCTATAGAAATTGTCTACCTGAGACTATTAATTGGCCCGTAGGTCTTGGCACAAGATTAGGTACCTTACAATCCATAAAGTGCATCTCGGACAATGGATTAGGAAGTGAGTTAGACAAAAAGAGAAACAACTTGGAGTAAATAAAATGGCTTGAACTGGGTAGCTACTCACCTGCTTATCCACTGTTGCTGACTTAAAAGTGTTCCTTATGGCATTTTGCTTTCTGGTTGACTAACTGGAAGTGGGTAGACACACTCTATAGCAGGTTTTCCAATGTCAATCCAGTCTGAAAGTTTAAAAGTTGACAGAAATTTGGAAGCTAATAATGTTGATTCGGTGGTCAGCGTGGAAAGAGAGAAATAGGAGAAATGTTTTAGGGCAAAAAACCACCTGTACAGTTTATGAGAACCAATTTTGAATACTCTGGACGTATGAAGCTCTGATTTGCAAAATCAATCCACTTTACCAGTTTTTTTCTTAGAATACTCATGAATAGGATACTGTTGCCAAAATGCAGGTAATTGTGTTCCTCAACCCATGTACTTAAATGACAAACAAGAAAAACATCCCTACTTGAATAACAACAAAACAGAGGCGATAATTTGATCCAAAGAAAAAGACCCTTTTTCTTCTAGATTGGGCGTGCTGAGGGCATTAAACCAATTTGACTCACTTTCTCCCGAGTTTTCCTTCTATGTCAGTCAGAAAAGACTAAGTTCCCTTCTTTTCTATCCTCATTTGATGTTCTTTAATAACACCAAAAGGATAAAATTTACAAGCACAAATGAGGAGTGGGGGAGAAAAGGAAATGGATTTTTCCATGTGTCCACCCTTCGCATAGACCAGTACCCTAAGATCAGCAAACTAACGTAACAGTATCCCTAAGAAACTGAATTACAGGGAAGCCGCAATCTGAGGTAGTGGTTTCCAGAAAAAATAAGTGCAGCCCTCGCCAGTAGTCCCTGCCAGGAACATCTTGTACAAAATACAATCACCACAAGATATACAGATTCCGAATTCGATAAATGTAATTTAGTATTTGTTTCTTTTGATACCATTTTTTAATTTATATCTATAAAATGTTTCCCATGGTAAATGGATTCATGAATTATTGCCAGCAAGCACTACAGTCGTCAAGGTACATTAGTTAAAGTTTAATGATTACATTGTCCCCCGCAAATCATTTTTACCTTCAACTATTCAATACCACTATAAACTCTGCTCAAAGCAGAAATCTCACCCCCAAAAAAGTCATTTTCTAAGGTCTATATGGGCATCAATTTGCATGGGAATGTCAGAATTGGCTAAAATACAAATAGCATCATGGCCCTGGCACCAGGGAGTTTAAAAAATCAAAGCCTCAGGATATGGGTTGGTAACTTAGCAAACATGCCCAGCAGGATTTTAGCTTTCACTAAACCTGATCACCCATCTACAATCTATAAAGCTAATGAAGGATATGGCCCATCACCAAAATGAATGGCAGCAAGGAACTATGTATCATATCCCCACTAACTTGAAAAAGTCTCTGTTTGGTTTGGTTTGTGATGTAGACATCATGAATGTAAAAATTTGATTTGATTTTATTTTTAAATTAGATTTGATTTTATTTTTCAATTAGCTTTAATTTTATTTCCAATTAGAAAAAAATTGATTTTATTCCTAATTTAATTGTATTGTCAAATTAGAAAATATTAGATTTGATTTTGTTTTCAAATTATCCTACGAATAAAGTTCTCTATATAAAGATCCTAACTCTATTATTTGAGGATAATTAATAAATTAAATGAAATTTGAATGATTGTAATTTTATTCCCCTTCCTCTTGGTCTCTACTTCTCTCTCTCCTTGATCTCTCCTTCTCTTCCCCTAGTTCTCCTTCTGTTTCTTCTCCTCCTCAATTACTTCTCCTTCCCCTCCCCTATTTTCTCCTTCCCTGTATCAAATTTAGTATCAGAAATTAAATCCCTACCCAACAACAAGCAACATTACTAAGTCCATCAACTCCATTGTCCCACCATCCACTGACCAACCTGCAGCGTTCGTCCCGTGCAACCAATAACATCACCAACTCCGCTGTCCCACCGTCCTGCACCGTCCCATCCAATTCGCATCTTCTTCCGGCAGACAATGTGTCATTTGTCTCTGCTTTCCGATTATTTTGAAATTTCCAAAAAAAAATTGCTTTGTAGAAAAAAATACAAAAGAGAGATGATTGGGGAAAAAAAAAAGAATGAGAGTTTTTGGAAAATCAAATAAGGCTTAACTGGTCACCCAAATCAAAAGAAATGAAATAGTAAAAAAACAAATAAAAATCAAAGAGGCAGAGAAGCAAAAAGCAGCCGCCGCAACCAGAGGCAGGAGAAGACCCATAGCGATGGCCATACTCACTGAAGCTATCCTCCACATCGTCGCTGACCACTACAACCACCACATCTCTAGCCGCCAAACCAAATAATACATAAAACAACCATCAAAACAACTCGAAAATCCTAATTGACCACTCGCCCAAAACCTAATCAATCACTCACCCGAAAACCCAATGCCCAGCACCATTAATTACACCAAACCCTAATTGGACGCCCGAGTCGAAGCCTAACCAAACCCTAGCCGCTACGACAGACCTTCAAAAAAAAGGTAGAGCGAGAATTCCCGAATCGGGTTGTGCCGATTCTTCATCGTCATCCTCTTTGCCTTCCACTTCTTCGTCTTTGCTTCATCATCTTCGTCCTTGTCTTCTTTCTTCGTCTTCGTCATCTTCATAGCCGTCTTCTTCGTTAACATTTTCATCTTCATCTTCGTCATCGCCTTTATCATCGTCGCCATTGCCTGCCCAAGCGAGTATCCTTCATCACCGTCGACACATGAAAAAGGAGCACCCGGTTGCAGTGTTGGGAGTGTCGTGTCCTTTCTCTGATTTTCTAGGCTTTGAGGCCCAAATGCAGTAAAAAAAAAAAAAGTAGACAAAAAAAGCGAGAAACAAAAAACCAAAGAGTGGAAAAAAAAAGAGTAAAATAAGAGAGAAAAAAAAAAACAAATAAAATCAAGACAGTAGAAGATTTTCATTATAAGGTCGTCTCATACAAACAGGTCCAATTATCCTAATATTCAGGTGCGTTCGTTCAATTTATTTTGGGTAGCATAATTTTGTTTTTCTTTATTAGTATTTAGTTTTATTTGTGTGTGTCATTTTATTTTCTAGAAGAAAAAGCATTCATAGCTTTCGCATCCTATAACTACCCTTATAGTGGCTACAATCGCATTATAATTGATTACTGCTATAATATTTTAATAGACTAGCAATACTTGTTTGTATAATCTGAACCATATGAAATCTCACAAAAAAACAATAAAATTATATTAGCTTGGATTGCCTTAATTGTTTATTAATCTCAATCTCATTGGTCGTATTAGTATTGCACTAGCGAAGTGGTCACATTATTTCCAATAACACCTTTGATCTAATCATGGACTCTAGCTAATTTGAAATCCTAAATCAACAATTAGCCCAGTTAATTTCCAATCAACAACAATTACAAAATCACATCAGTATCATTCAAACTGACCTGGCTATTACTTGTCAGATAAATTTAGATATTACAAATCGAGTTGCCACTTAGGAAATAGGATCTCACTCATCAGATGCTGACAACT
>JAOVVI020006437.1:0-15622 GCA_028571085.2 Nepenthes alata | reverse complement strand
CCAATATTATGGTCCTCCATAGCAAAATGGGAAAAATATAAAGACCCGATGAATCTATATTAAGGTTTGACTTGGGATTAATACAATCAGATAAGAGGAGCTCGTTCCAAATAACCAATATTATCGTCCTACATAGCAAAATAGGAAAAATGTAAAGACCCAACGCGTAAATTAATATCTACCTAAGTTAAAAAATAGCAATAGAAAGTTACACATTATTAGACCTTAGCGTTAAGTTTGCTGATAAAGGCATTGGTAGAGATCCCGAGCTATTACAAGGGCATCAATAGATAAATAGAGGCCGTAGAAAGCCGAGTATCTCTGAGCCTGAGCCCGGTTGACTAGAGTTGTTTTTGGGCGGAGTGGCGCGAGTCTAAAATCACCTTGGTTTAATATCGTTACTCGAGAGATATATAAAGAGCTTTTTAAGTAAGGTCGTGTAGTTTTCAAAGATGATTGAGATATTGGAAGCGGTAAAAATGGACAAAAAAGAATATTCAGTAGAGCTTAGACACTTTGAAGAAATGAATTTCAGATCCTTTAAGTGCAGGTAAAGGGATGTATTTATGAAACAAATGCAAAAAATGAGCTGCTGTACCACATAGACGCTTCCTGATTTGCTTAATAATCGAGTTATAAACAGTAAATACACATGTATGTGGTGCCGTTAGCATCGCTGGACTGGCTAATCGCAATTGAAGTTTGGCGTATAGTGTCGGCGGCTAGTGAGCCAAACATGTTGGGCTTCCATCGGGGTCACATGGAAATTCTTCTTGCCTATCCTTTAGCCCTCTTATTGGGCAAATGCTTTTCTAAAGGGGCCGTGTTAGTCGTCGACACTGCTCTATGGGCTACCTGTCCGATCAATTAAATAAAAGAGCACTGGACTTGGGTTGGTTGCTCCCTTGGATCTGAGCTTGTGTGGGTCGATTGCAACCGAGGGAGAAGCCCCTATTTTATTATTCTTTGCTTCAAATTTGAGACGCACACAATTTTAATAAAATATCAATATTTTACATAATGGGAATGATTCTAAAAATTTAAAAATCTCGATATTGAATACTAAAAAAATTTATTTTTGTATTCTCAGGATCCATAATTTTTAGTTTAATTTTTATTTTGAAATCTAAAAATGATTAATTGGAAGATTAAATTTTTTATTTTCCAAATAATTTTGATATTAATATGTGTTTTTAATTAATCATAAAAATAATTAGGATGTGATTCTAACCCACGAATATTATCTTATCGTGGACAATATTATTTGTCCCGTTCTTATAATTTATTTTTAATTATATTATATATATATATATATGATTTATTTAAAAAATTTTAAAAATAAAAATAGGTAAAATGAGTATCATATAAAAAAATTATGAATAAGTTATGAAAAAGCATTGCTCTATTATAATATATAATTTTTTTAGAATTGCAGTGAGTGATAGAGATAATTATTTTCTTAATTTTAATTATTTATTTTTAAATAATAATTTTAAAAATAATTTTATCTAATTAATTTTTAAAATTTTAAAAATAATTAAATAATAACTATTTATTTAAAATAAATGATTAAAATATATATAGAATGTGAACTGTTCTCATTGTCAATTGTCAGATTTTGATAGAATGGTTGAGATTTTTAAGTTTTTTTTAAAAAAAATAAATAAATTTTTTTGTTAAAATTATTCGAAAGACTTTCACCACCCAATTAATATTAATCCACCTCCTTCGCGAATTGGCCGGCTCCCTGTTCAAATTCCGAGTCCGGTAGGTTGGTGGTTGGTGAGTAGGGCCAGGTTCATATATATATATATACATGTAAGTATGGCTTACTTACCGCCACCGCAACGATCCATAGGGAAGAGGGACGGCGATAATGTCGATTCCTGAAGAACCGTGAAGTGCAGCAGCAGACGGCGGTGAACACCATGTGCAGATGCGTGAAGGAGGTGGAAGAGAGAAAGCCACGTACCTGATACGGATTCCGCCCTCTTCTTCCCTCTCAAATCTATTATCCATCTTGAATTCAGGTAGTTGAATATGTTGTTGTTTTGGTGTTTGTCTTTAGCTTGTGCTCAAAATTTACATGTTCTCTGCGTTGATGTGCTTATAACAGTGAAACCGGTCTCCGTTAGTGTTTTTTTTTTTTCTAATTGTTCGTAAGAATTTTAGGTTCATATCTTTCTTAGTCTGATTGATCTATGTTTCGTTGTTTTGTCTCTGCAATTTTGTGGTTTGAGATCTGAAATGCAAACATTAGGATGGTGTTTTTTTTGATTTGAAACTGAGATTATTTTCGAGAGCTAGAATATTTGTGCTGCCCGTTTCGTATCTGACAGGACACAGAGGTTTTATTAATACGGAAATGTTAGTATATATAATCTGTTATTGAACCGAAAATTGGATTAGTATATCCTATTTGTTACATGCCTTCGATCTCTGGTGATCTTTTATTTCTACTTCTGAAATCATAGTAGCAGCAATTAGAGAGGTCTGATTTTTTTTAAATTTTGGAGTCCTTGGCTCCCTTTTCATATCATTGAAAAACTAGCAAAAGTTGATGGTGACTTTTTAATGCAGAAAGGTTAGGAATTGAAGCGGGATATTCTTCATCTATAGTTCAACTCTGCTTCTGACATAGTTTGGTTCTGGGATTTGAGTTACGCTGGAGATATCCAAGTTATGGAGGCTAAAATTGCTCAAAGCATTAAACTCTCCACTAGGATTGATACAGTAAAGATTGTAGAAAAACCCAATGGATTCCTCCCCGTATCTCAGAGATGTAAGGAACAGCAGAGGTTTCAGACGTCCATCTCGACTCAATTACCTAAAAGAACTTCAGCCCATCATAAACCAGTTGTGTTCGAGGTTTCTTGTGCTTATAAAAGGTTTCCAGGTAAACATACGCCCCTTTAAATCATTGTCAGTATTTGATAACTTCCAGATTTTTGTAGCTCTTGTCCTCAATTCCCAATAATGTGTCCTGTTCAGGAATTCCTTTGCTATGGTTATGTTCTGGGACTAATAGGATTCACCAACCAGAAAAAGTGATATTCAATCAGCCTCAAAGATAGAACACTGAGTATAGATAAATTTTGATTGTAAACTAATTCTCTGTGAACAGTACTTGGAAAACTAACGAGTCATAAGTAAATAAAATGTAGGGATAATAATATATAGGCTAGTTCTCCGAAGCATGAACTAGGAGGTCCTGAAAGTGGTGGTTGCATGTCCATGGGTTCATTATGTATCTACAATCAATTTTGTGATAAATATGTCCCAAAACGTCTCACAATGAATGCCTTAATTGCAAATGAAAAACTGGTATTGAAAAGAGTTTTTCCAATATTACCTAATGAATGTGCAGTTGAAAAAGTCAAAGATGGGGCTGCCATCAGATTTATTTCCATTTCAAATTTAAAAAGTAGTGATTACACAATGGTAGAATAGGATAAGTTATATGATATACCAGTTATTTTTGTGAATGAGATGAGCCATGCTATTTAAATTAGTGGACACCACAAGGGAGTGGAGTGCCATGTCACTTCATTGCACGGGTCAATTATTTAAAGGCGTGTAACAATTACAAATCATAGTAGTCAATCAAATCTAGCACATATTTTGAACATGACTATATTGTTAAATTATTGGCAGGACAGCTAAGTGATAAGGCACTCCCGTAATATTGTATAATTTCTTTTGGAATAAGGAGTCGAAGTTAACAATAGTTTGTTTTGGGGGATGGACATTCAATTTGGGTTTGTCTAGAAAGGAAAATAAGACATTAACTATGGAATACATAAATGCATATTTTTGCGAGGAGGGGCTGAAATACTACGTTAGTGGATGCTGTTGTACACAGGTGAACATTCTTTTGAGCATAGGTTAGCAATTTAGGATTTTAATGGATCATAAGAATACAAGAAACATTGTTTGTGCAGGATCCTTCTATAAGAAATATGGTTCTGTCAAATTTGGCGTTTGGTGGTTGATAATGCTCATCTGAGGTGAGGATGGGGAGATCCTTAGCTTTTCTTGTGGCAGGAGTATCTATGCAATGATATCCAGGAACAAAAAATTCTTGCATGATAACAATATAGGTAGATGAGCATTGGCTTGTAAAATGAAAGCAAAAGCACAATCTTATCAATAGTAGTATTCAGTGAGAGAAATAAGACTTAACATTTTAAAAAGGTGTTGCTCATATTCGGGGTGGAACGAATATGATTAGCTCTATGCATTTTATCAGATTCAGGCTGAGTACTAACAAGTGGACTTGTTGTTTAGTTGTTGATGCAACCTGATATACCTTTGTTATCCAAGTTTTGCCCTAGAATTGACATGTAAAGCTAATTACCGTAGCATGTTCAACATTGGATGAAAGCAAATTCTATACAAACTCCTAATGCCATAAATTAACAATGATTAAATAAAGCTTCATCACCCTTTCAGAAAAGGAAAAGGAAAGGAAGGTACACATGATCACAAAAAGTTTGCAGATTAGAGTTCAGTGGTCTGTTGTATTATATGACCCAGAGAGTAATACATCTTATTCTGAAGAAAATAATTTTTTTACTTTAATGTTATAGTTTTGTTGCATGTATGTTTCAACTTTTGAGAGTTACTACAACTTCGCTAGTTATGAGGTGGAATCCTTGTTAGCCATCTGGGGGAAATTGCAATGGCATTAGATGGAAGACACAGTTTCAAATTAGGCATTTTGCTGTGGCTGTACTTAATTGTCGTATGATTGTCCCAAAGTCATGCCAAGATGGAGGACAGTGATTTGTAAAATTATGTTGTAGTTATGCTGTGGTTGTACCATCTATAAGAATTACATTTGAACATGTAGCTCTTGGCTTGCTTTTGCAAAATTTGTGTTGTTGAAGTAGCCTTCGAAAGCACCCCTAACTTCCAACTTCTAGCAAGCTACTAGTAAAAGCTAGCTTGTAAATAGCACACATCAATTTTTTTGAGAAATGCACAGCAGCTTTTTGGAACAATAGGCCAAAAAGTTGGCTTCCCAAATTCACTCATAGTGAACAACATGTAGATACTGGTGGATGAAGGTCCATTAAATTTGGACTTGCCGCAGGTTTAATTTGTAGATTTATCATAGATAATGACCGCCCTCTGAAAGTTTATGCAGAGGAGTGTGAGCGATAGGGTGATGAAGATGACAGGAACCAGGAGGGGCATTTCAAGGACATGACGGAAGCTGCAATAATGTTTCTGCAACTTCCTGATATGAACTTGTGGAAAGAGGCATGCCCAGTGGTTTGGCTGCTTATCTTGGAAAAAGAAGGGAGAAACTCACTGATAATTTAATCTTCTATTGGATGTGTAGGATGCTTAGATCTTTTCATTATCTTGCTCCCTCTTATCACATCTCTAATGCAGCAGAAAGTGCATCCCAATCAACAAAACTTTGTGGGAGGAGTGACACATTTCTTTACCTATAATAACCATCATAGATAAGATTGTGGATGCTTTTGAGTTTTGAGAAATCGCCTGAGTTTGACTATACATTGATATGGTGCTGATTTGTGGACTGTCACGCAGCTGCTTTTTTGTCTTACTTTTCAGCTTCAGTGTTGCAATCTGGAGGCTTTCCTGCTACTCTTGATGAGGCTCTGATCTTGAAGGTAAGAAATCATGTGCTTCTCAGTCTTCTATTATTAAAGCAATCTAATTTGGGGGATGAAAGATCTTTAGCTAAACTTGTAGAGGGGCTTAATTCATTGGCTTAAGAAAGATTGCTTCATGTGTCATCTTAATGGAATTTAACCAACAATGCAGAATAAGTCACAAGAGATTGAGCCATATTTAAATGGACGCTGCATATACCTCGTCGGTCAGTGCTAATATATGCCCTCCTCGGTTAGTAGAACTTATCTGCTGTGGCTAATCTCTATGAATAAACAAATGCAGGGATGATGGGATCTGGAAAAACGACTGTTGGCAGGATATTGTCAGACATTCTTGGCTATTCATTTTTTGACTGGTTTGTTTCTTTGTATTTCCTGGATTTTACATTCAAGTTTACCTCTGGCACAAATTGACTGGTTTGGGGTTTGATTCTTAGTATTTAGTCTGTTTTCCATCAATCTTTGGGAACATTTTCATATGTTTAGAATTGACCATCATAGTTGAATACTAGTGGTCCATTTTCTGCCGAATCAATGTTTCAATTCACTTTCTTT
The DNA here is from genome assembly GCA_028571085.2 of Nepenthes alata. Classification (NCBI taxonomy): domain Eukaryota; kingdom Viridiplantae; phylum Streptophyta; class Magnoliopsida; order Caryophyllales; family Nepenthaceae; genus Nepenthes; species Nepenthes alata. The sequence continues at coordinate 9,419 of JAOVVI020006437.1, read as the reverse complement.
GTGGGTGTTTCAGTGATGTACTGGTCGAGCAAGCTGTTGGAGGAATTTCTGTTGCTGAAATCTTCAACTTATATGGGGAAAGCTTCTTCCGAGAAAATGAGGTACGTTGAGGTCATATTTCTGCTGCATTCTCTTTGTATTTGGACTTTCTGGTACCTCTTTTTTTTTCATTTTTTCTTTCAGAAAGCATAAACTTCGAACAATAGCAAAATCATTTTTTTGTAACGGTGAAAAAAGCTACCCTGATATGTTTTACTTTATTATGTACTCCAAGCTTCCATATGCCTAGAACAAGTAAATATAAAGATTTAATCAAGGTGGCAAAGAGCTAAAGAAGATAAAATTTTCTATTTCCAAATGCCAATATCATCTTTTAATCAATTAAAATAACATGTAAATGTAAAAATTTAATCTTTACAACATATGAATGCTAGATCAAATCTTATGACATGTGCATAAAAATAAGACACATAAATTGATATAAAACATACTGTTTAAATGACCCCCAACTATACAAATGTCTTATGGTATTAGTATCCTTGACTCACCAGTTTTTAGAAAATTAGAGGAAGAATAAACAAAGTCACTAGGGTAAACACTCAGGAAAACTCTCAAACACTTAGAATTTTGAGAAAACTCACTTAATGAAAGCTACCAAAAGAAAACTCAACAAATTAGAGATTAGAATTTATTAAGGGTTGGTGTCAAGGTTACAAGGCAATGAGGAGCTAGGGTTTAGTTCTAGTTTGCCCCCTCATTTATTTGATCACGAAATTTGAATTATAATGCTGATCCTAACCCTTCTAAATCTGCCAAAACCTCCTTAATTAGCTAACAATTACATGATAGGGTAAGTGGTGGCTTGGTCGCACAATAAAAGACAAGGTGCCCTGGGGTTTTTAGAGGAACTAGGGTTTTCAAGAGGGTTTTTTGATGTCTTGTATAAAATCCTCCTAATTAAATTATTTAGATTATCATACTTTTCTAAATTTGAATAATTATTAACCACAATCAACTAAATTATTAAATTACATCAAAATCTACTGATAGGAAAAATTACCAAAAATACCCTTGAGAAGTCTTCTCAAAGCTGACAAGTTTGAGTCCAAGTCCACCAAAATATTAGGTCTGGCTCAAAGGCCAATTATTAGCTATGAAAAGTTTAATCTGCACATTAACTATCTTAATTACTGATCAATTAATGATTACACGTCCTAATAATCTAAGTAAGAAACACTGAGGTATTACACTCATAGTCTCCTTCATAAATATTTCTCTATAATTTTACAAATATCATATTCCACCCAACTATTATAAGTTTCTGCATGAATTATCATCCTAATTACTCAATTAAATAATCATTAAACATGACAAATTCTCTTTATACCACAGCAAGAATCGTATGAACATCAATTTTGATTTACCACCAAACAATAACAATTTACAACATATAACAAGGAATTTCAAGATGTCACCAATGATTTCCATAATTTCCTCATTTAAAAATTTTGCCTAACTTAGATAAATAAGTAAGCTCTAGAAACTCCATCAGGTGCATGTTTTTTCTTTCTTTTTGAATTATGAAAAAAGAAGCATAAAAATATTCTCATGAGTATGTTCACCAAGCAAAATGCATATGGATGCAGAGAACCTTATCTTAATTTTAGGATAGGATAATTGTTTATTACATGTAACTTGGTTAACCATGAATAATTATGGACAAATGTAATAATTATGGACAAATGTAATAAAATGACGGAGCCCTAACTTAGAAGAAATGGACAAGGTCTCTAGGTATCTGAAAAAACTAACTCAAAAAGAGTAGATTTTCGTTTATTGACTATTGGATAATAAAATCTACTATGCTGTTTAGCAAATTATCATGATTCACAAAATAATTCAATAATAGAATTGAGACTTGCATATAACTTTTTCAAACTAGTAAGCGAAGGATAACCTAGCCTATTATGAAGTTCAATGGATGTAGGAACAATATTAGGACAGTTTGTGGATGTTAGTTCTGCCATCTAATATGTAGAGACACCTTAACTTGCAATTGCCCCAGCCAATAATTGTCATTTTCATAAGATCCTTAAAATTCACATTGGGTAAATGAAGATACAACACCATAATTTTGTTTTCGCATAAACTTGCCGACAGATATTAAATCGCATGAAAAATCTGGTAGATATAAAATATTTGAGAGACTTAGTATCTGGAAACCAACCCCTTCGATCTTTGTAAAAGAACCATAAGCACAAGTATGATTAAGTACGTTAGAGCATAATCTCTAATTAGACAAGATACGTTTGGTGTTCATGTGACCTAACGCTTCGGAGATAATAGTCCATGTCTAAGAGGCTGTTGAGATATAAGCTATGGAGTTACCTGCGACTTGTTTGAACAAAAGTAATGACATAGCAAATACGAAATGTGATAGACTTCCTATGTAGCTTCCAACACCTATTTTGCATATGATCAACTCCACCGTATTGAAAATGAAGGAATTTTCCATCAATGCAATTTCAAGTATTGCTCCCATTGGACTTCTTATGTCAGAATATAAATCAAATAATAAATATTCTGTTTTAGTACCTCTATCACCAAAACCATGAGTAATCAACGAACAACCACAATGCAGAGTCAACAGAGATATAGAGGGACCAGCCAAAATTGAAACCAAATATAGTTTGCTGATAGCACAAATTGAGCTAGGAAAATAAAAACAAATATGACAGGCACCACTGGGAACTCCAGAAGAAACACACCAGAACCCTAGAACACAAATACTGGCAATACTAGCAGAAAACCAGCTGTGAAAGCATTGAATAAGATTAGCAGCAGCAGCTGCTGGAAGAGAAGAACTGACCACATGAATGGAGAAGAAGAACAAAGCTCATGGCATCACTGTTCACGCATTGTTTGTACTGTTCATGCAAAGCAGCAAAATTGTTCACGCATTATAGCATCATTTACTGTAGCTTCATGCACTGTGGAAGGAGTGCATCAAAAATCCCTAGTCTGCAGCTCTAGAGAAACACTAATATTTGGTACCATGTGGAAGGAAAGAAGAGAGAAAGAGAGAGAGAGAGAGAGAGAGGCAACTGAATGGAGAAACCCCCTCATTTGGGTTTTGGTGTATCCACTTGTATTTCACTATATTTGCAAAGTAAGTACATAGCATTCTAACAACAGCTATAGGAAACCATTCCAAATTCTGTTGTTTCTTGCAAGGGAATATGCTTTCTCTTTGGAAATTTTCAAGCTCTAATAATGGGGCCAATTTGCTTTTCAAAAAGAATCTTATTCCATCTATCTTTTAATTTTTGTGGGTCATGTTTGGATGATATTTTGCTGGAATAGTAATTTGTTTATATTTTTAGCTATTTTCTTAATGAGTAATTGCTATTTAAGTATATAAACAATTGCTTTAACGATTTCTTGCTTTGCAAGCTGTTATTGATATAGTTTGCTGTATGTTTTATCTTACTTGCATGGGTGTTTCCAGTTACATTTAGAATTTATTTTAGCGAGTGCAATATTTATAATGCTTTCATGTGGTTTTGTTCCTTTGGGGTAAGCTATGTGAAGAGTTTTAGATGTAATTGGCGTTGGTTGTGGATGAAGTTAAGGGTGTTTTAAGTCATTATTTGTTTGTTTGGGTAAGCAAGCAAGTAGCTTTCCATTAATGAGCAATCAGTTCTACAAGGGTTCATTAGGTAATGAGGTGTCATAGCCAAAGTTTCTTCAATTAGAGGAGGAAAAGAAATATACATCAATATCACACTCTGATTCGTTTCTTTATAAAGTGAGTAGACCCCAACTGAGGTCTAGTCTATGTAGTGATAAAAATATCAACCAATGTTGTAAATATTGGTCAATAATTATAGATATCAAGAGGCCTGATACCATGCCAATATCATAATATATCGGCCGAATTTGGTTATGTCAACTTACGATTATTAGAAATTTTATATTTTTTTGAGAGATTCTATATTGATACGTATTGTCTAATATTGACTTGGTTGCAACTAATACTATTGCCGATATTTTCATCAATGAGTCTTTGTAGAAGTGTTTTGGGATGGAGGAGTTTCCCCTAGATCACTTGTCCTTAGGCCTTCTAACCCCACCATAAACCATACTTATACTGAATTTGCCTCCCTTGTGGCAACTATTCAGATTGTTAGCATCTAATTGCTCATCACAAAATAGCATCTTTTTTATTTTTTTAAACCATTATTACTGAAATCTGGAATGTGCTTTTAAGTTATCCTGTGTTATGTCTGTTGAGTTGAGGCTGATGGTAGCTATACTGGTTTAGTCTGAAGTATTACGGAAGCTCTCTTCAATGCATCATCTTGTTGTTTCTACCGGTGGAGGTGCTGTTATTCGGCCAATAAACTGGTAATCCTCTAAGGAAATTATAGTTGATCTTCATTTTTTCTTCCATTTTGGCATTCAGCATCTTGTCCTTACATAGGTTATGAATCTGTTTTTTCTCCTTGTAAGGAAGTATATGCGAAGCGGGATTAGTGTTTGGTTAGATGTACCATTGGAGGCTTTAGCACGGAGAATCGCAGCCATAGGAACTGATAGTCGTCCGCTTTTGCATGACGAGTCGGGTGATGCTTACTCGAAGGTTTGTTGATTGCCTTTCGTAACTGATAACAAATTTGAGATATGTCTGAGAATTTGGAGTAATAGTTGATGTTTTGCTGTTTTAAATTGTCTCTATTTCCCTGCAGACTTTCAAGCGTTTGTCTGTTCTTTTGAAAGAGAGAAGTGGAGCATATGCCAATGCTAATGCCCGCGTTTCTTTGGAATGTATGCTTTCTTTACTACATGATTTCTGAAGAGTCTTTCGTTATTTCTTCTGCACTTTAGAGACCTATTCGGGAAGATCAGACAGGCTTTTCTTTTAGGCCTGTGGAGAATTTTTATTTTCAGACTAAAGGAGAGAGTCCCTTGGCATGATGGGTAGAGTTGTCGTCATCTAAACATAATGTCATGGATTCAGTCTTGAAAATGGCCTGTTGCATGATGTAAGGTTGGTAGAGCTGTTGTCGTGTTCAGGTCACAGGTTCGAGTTGTGGAACGCCCCAATACAAGGTTGATAGAGTTTTCGTCATGTGACTTATATGTTTTGGGTTCAAAGTCGTGTAACAGCCTTTTGCATAATGTAAGATTTATAAAGTTGTTGTCATATGATCTAAAAATCACAAGTTCAAATCGTAGAAATTGTCTTTTATATAATGTGAGATAAAATTGTGTAATAAATTTGATGTGGCCTGACTGTTTCTTGGATCCCACGCATAATGACACCTTTATGCACCAAATTGCCTTTTTATTTTTATGTTCAGGCTATTATTCCTTAACTCCCTACATGATGTCATCTGAATAGCTGTCGTATATCTCGCATAATGTTGCTAGAGTCCTCCCATACTACCAACATTAGGGTGGGAATTCATTTTGGCATTTTGGATGGTTAGGATTATAGGATTGATCCAACATATTATAATGTGTTATTGTAAAATCCTAACCGTTTAATTTGTCAAGATAAAATCTTCACCATTGAGACAACGAAAAATAGGATGACATTAACAGGACTCCATTTCCCACACTTGGAGCGCTTGAAGTAAGTGCCATTGAATTTCAAATAGGGATGTTAAACAATATGTAATTTCATTTATTTTCTAGCTTTAACTTCTCAAATAAGCCTTTCTGAGACTGAGTTAAAAGGCACTTCCAAAACCCATTTCAGCTCTGTAGAGAAGCGAGAAGCCATCTGGTTTTCCCCAGCTTGAGCTTCTGAACCAACCAAGCAAATTTCAGAGCTCAGAAACGGGCGTCGTATAATTGACGCTATAAGCTTGATATATTTGCCGTGCAGATATTGCGGCCAAGCTAGGTTATATGGACGCTAATAATCTCACTCCTGCTGTCATTGCCATTGAGGTTGGTACCCCCCTTCTCTTCTCCTCTTTCCCGTCTTCATAGGGCTAATACCCTATTCATATTAACGGGTCTATATAAGAATAGATGAATTGATTGATTTACTTGAAAACATCCTAAAGATTGGCTAAAGCATTTCTTAAGACCGTCTCTTTATCTATCGGCTGAGTCGTGCAGCTTACGATGCATCATTTTGACAGGCGCTTGAACAAATCGGAAGCTATCTTAAAGAGGATGGCATAGCCGTTTAAAGGGCTGCTGCAATGGCAGTTTGGCCGTTTTGGTTTATGAAATTGTAATGCAGTTGCTGTGTATTTAGCTTGGCATGGCTTGTGTAATGTTTTCGTCTGTTATCCTTCTATGACTCTTTTAATTTTCTTATTTCTAATTTTTTAATAAAATTTAGTTAAGTTATATATAAAGAGTGAGTTTATATATTCTTTTAAATGGATGAGATATGCAGCAAGTTGCTTATTTTAGCCTTTGGATCCTTGCCCCAGTCTCGAGACAAGGGCCACGTTTCAGCAACGTGAACAAAGAAGAAGTGATCCTTCTAATTCTTCAATGAATCGTAAATGACGTGGTTAATCGGAAGGTTTCTAGGGGCCAGAGAAATTCAATCCGCACTTTGTGTAAATCAAAACATCACTCTAATGGCATCCATTGTCATCATACGGGAGTGATGGGCATGAAGATATACAGAGAACATAGATATTGCATGACATTGGTATGAAGTCGTGCGATAGGCACCTGGATAGTAATGAGGATGCCCAGTAGTTCCTGACAGATTGGAAGGCGAACTCCACTCCTCAGATGAGCCTCGTAAAACAGTGATGCAGTTCTTAGGAGGAAAACAAGTCTTGTCCAACTCGTTGGGTATCATCGGACGATCCTCTATGGAAATATTGAACTGCACGCATCGGTTGTGAGCATAGAAATAATTTTCATTACAGAATGGGCCATGAGAGTGGAAGCAAAAAATAAGATGGCATAGTATTTAGAAAAATTCTCAGGGAAGATAAAGGGGAAAGTGTGAGAAATTTAAAAACGAAACGGACGGATAACTTAAAGGGCAGTGTGAATGCTAGAGAAGTTAACCGTCTTGATAACGTGCGTCCATTATTGCTAACATGTGTCGTTTCCTGAACAGGTGTAGTTGAATCAGATCCTCTATGCATTAATTATCGGGATCTTGAATCCCCCGCGTACCGACGTATGGTCACCTTTTTTACTAACAGGTTGGCTGATGATGGCTCATCATTTTAACTCCCACAAGTTCTCTGAATACTGGCCTAGACAGTCAACAAATCAGGTCAATATTTTTTTCCACAGTTTTCTGAATTTTGGCCTGGACGGTCAACAAATTCGGTCAATATTTTCTTCCACAGTTATCTGAATTTTGGCCTGGACGTTTAACAAATTCGGTCAATTTTTTCTTCGACAGTTTTTCAAATTTTGGCCTAGGCGATCAGCGAATCCGGTCAACTCTTCCTTAATAAATTATCTATACTTGCTCTAGGCGGTCAACGACTTCAGTCAACGCTTCTGTCACCAATCTAGTGGATCTTGATGGACGCCAGCTAGGCATGCTCTATCATGAACATGTTGGATGTTAGAATTCAAACTATCAGTATGAGAGTTAGTGACCGGTACTCCCATAATTGGTTGGCCCAAGAAGGAGGAACGATCCAGATCTACAAGGGCCCATATGTGCGCCTGGATGGTCAACACCAACCGTTGACCGGATGAAAGGTCAATGATGGTCAACACCAGCCGTTGACCGGATAAAAGCTCAAGGAGAACGGCCAAGCTTGACATTAGGGTGGACAATAGGCTCCTAGAGACAGTCAACATTTCTGTTGACCGGAAACGTCACAATAGACCGGCTTAAGAGTAGGCCTCACGTGGGCCAAGTCCACTTTGGCCCACACTTCCATCCATGACCAACAATGGTCCTCATCTCTGATTTTACGCTCTCTTATAAGGTAATCTCCATTGTAACGATCACTAGCAGATTTAGCGCATGCCCAATGAGAAAAGCGTCGGATTCTCTTCTTGTCTGTAGTAAATCCTAACGGTTGTAAAACATAAAAGGAAAACAATCAATTCATAGTCGTTACCGTCATTAAAGCTCCACGCCAGAAAAGGAAGCAATTCCAACAGAGCACAGGAATCAAGCAAACCTGCCCAAAGAAGGTCGCCCAGCATCTCAACTATAAAAGCTCATTGAGTCTTCACCCCATAGCACGCTCTCTTTTCTGCTAAAAACACTCTCATAAGGTCACACAGCATTCTGTGTGAGCTCCCACGCTTACATAACATCAATTCTCTCCGTCACTATATCCCCCGCTACCACAGTGCCGAGAATCAACACTCCTCGTAAGCAACAGAAAGCCTCTCATGCAATAGCAAACTTCCATCACAAACACTTTTTACATTCTCGTTCCTTTTAATTTGCCATACTCTTCTTGATTCGAAAATTATTTACTGACTTGAGCATCGAAATATTTTCAGTTGGACAATCTCCCGCCGTCACCTGACCTTATGTTTATTTTAGTGGTGTGTAAGATCCAAACTCAGTGAATGGAGTCAGATTTAGACGATCGAGTTGACTCAAATCTATTCGAAATTTGGATCTAGAGATGTATCAGTCATATATAAAGAGTAGATTTATATATTGTTTTAAATGGATGAGATATACAGCAAGTTGCTCATTTTAGCTTTGGTTTATATGTTCCTCATGGGGAAAAATATTTTTTTGAATAATATCGTTGAATAATATGACAAGTAAAATTCGACCCGTTGAAATAAATTTATTTAGTTATTTTTAAAATTTTTTAAAAATATTATTCAATTAGTATATACAATTAACATATATATTTTTAAAATATAATATTATTTGTAGTTGATATTTAAAAATAAAATAGTGATAAAGACCGTTTAATTTAGATATTTTAAAAAAATAATTTATTATAAATGATCTTAGTATCAAAACTTCTCCATAAAAAAATTTTTCAATGAATTATAACTGATACGTATCTAGATCCGAACTTCAAATGTATTCGGATTCGTATGGATGGTTGAACCGGTTTTATTCCTTGAGCGCGAATTTTGCACACCACTAAAAAGCACAGGAGGCCAGCGTATCGGCAAAAAGTTATCCCACCGAAAATACACCGACGCTTAAATCAGTAAACAGTCTTCGATAATCGGACGGTAACAGACACTTAAAAGCTGAGAGAAAGAGAGAGGACATGAATGAACAAATCTCTAGCTGTAAGAGAGGCGAAAACTGTCGTCTTAAATTTGGAGGGTGGGAAGGCAGTGAACGGTCGTTAGTAGCACATTGTTTGTCTTAGATTTTTTCTGTGAGCTCCAGCAGAGAAATGAAGATCATCTCTGTGGTGAGTATTCGAATAGGTTGTCTCTCAGAATGTTCGTGTCTGTCAAGGTGTCTAAAAGCG
>JAOVVI020006436.1:0-15623 GCA_028571085.2 Nepenthes alata | reverse complement strand
AACCCACAACCCGACATTGATACAATAATACATATGGTCACGGAATATGCCAATTAGACAAATGTCTCTAACAATATTGATCTATATTTTTAAACAATGTTTAATATATTTAGATACTGTATTTTAGTTTGATTTAAGTTGTGGACGAAGGATTATGAATTGTAAGATATTGTAAGTTTTTGGTTGTATTTTGATATTTAAAATGATGTTTTGTGGCTCTTGGTTTTTACGAGTTGTGTTGGATGTTTATTACTTTCACAAGTTGTTAGATGATTGATAGCATAAGTATCTTTTCTTAATAAGGTCCGATGTCATATGATTTTGAGTGTTAGCTAGGGCTATTTTCTTGCATGATTAGACCCCGTCAGGAGTGGGCAGAAGAATATGAAAGGCCTTTAGGACACTAGATTTTCTCCAGGAACTCGATTTCGAATGACAATTCAGCAAACGATATCGCCTAAAAGAAGATAATAAAGGGAATCCCTTGTTTACAAAGAATGAAGCCAAAGCAATCTTCATATTCAAAAAACAGTAAGGCATCTCCATTGTGCAATCTTCCAACACTTTTCGTCTGGAGCTGATGATCCTCTAGAGGGGTAGAGGTTCGAAAAGCTTTGCTTGCTCCATCAATAGTAAAAATTAAAACCAAATGAATGAATGAAATTAAAGGTGAACTAAGACCCTTTTTATAGATAGTAGACTTGGCATAAAACAATGTGTTTTGAGTAATAAACTAAAACAACCACCACAAGAAAACAATGTAGTCAATCTTTGCCACCAATGCCTATCCATGCATAGTAATTGAATGACCTAACCAAGATGACATGACAATTTGATGGGTCCAACTTTGTTGGCAAGGAACTCTTGTTGTGTAAGGACTCGTAGTTGGACTTGGGCCACACCATACATCTTTGAAGCTCGATTTAAAACTTTAAGGTTGAGGGGCAAGTGTTGAGGCTAATCAAAATTCAAAACAAAAGCAGGCTTAGTAGACATGTCTAATAAGAGGAAGGGGACCCAGCCAATCCATGGGCCTAGCACAACACGGGCTAATAGAGTAAAGCCTAAGACCCTTAACTGTAATCAGGAAATGTGCTACACCGTGCTCGGGTGGGAAGTGCTAATTTGACCCCAAACTAGTAAAAAGAAACGGGTCCTGTCAACCAAACTAACCCATCACGCCACCTAGCCTGTGGCCTACTCTCCATGCAACAGCAAGTTCATCACCATTAGCCACGATCCAACATACATTCACGATTTGGGGTGTGTGGCATGGTTGTTGGCCTGAGCGGTAAGTAACCAACCCACTATTTAGGTCATGGTAAAAAATTGCCTCAGAGGATAACCATTTCTAGGGCACAAATTGCTATAAATAGCAACCTCTTTAAACCTTGAATGGGGATCACAAATGATTCTAATCTGATTTAAGATTTTTAGGGCACAAATTGCTATAAATAGCAACCTCTTTCAACTTTGAATGGGGATCGCAAATGATTTTAATCTGATTTAAGAGCAAAGGGGTGATAGATAATACCTTTTTACAAAAGAATATACTAACTTGAGCGTCAAATGATAATGTACGAATTGAGTCTCAATTTCTTTAAAATTTTTATTTTGATTTGTGATGTCCAAAATCTGATTTGAAGGGCTCAAGGGTCCAATTCAGAGGACATTGAGCCAAATTCAGATTCTAAGCATGCACCATAATGTATTATAGTTCAATTCAAATAGCTTAATTATATTCAAGGATGAAGAATGATCTACCAATGTCTTGACAAAAAAAAAGCATAATCTTCAATTAAAACCATAGTGAACAATAATTGGAACTTATACTACCTATTTTATTTAATATAAAACTTATGAAAATAATATTTAGACCCATAAATATTTAGCGGAAAGGTGAATAAGTGATTTTTTATGAAAGTTTAAAAGAAAAAAATTTAAACTTCAATACATATAAGAAAATTTTATATCTACATGTTTAAATATAAATAATTACCATTTACATATATATAGTAAAAAGTAAAATGTATAAGTAGATAGAAAATAATATTTGGTGATGAAAAAAAATTCTTAAATAAATTGTTTAATAAGAAAATCATCTGGGTTTTGAATTGTCAATTAAAAAATTATTATATGAGAAGATTAAATTTAGAGACTCATGAAAAAATGTGGTAAAACCTTAAGCCAACTAACATTGAACATATGACTATCTAATACCCTCATTAGATCTATAAGTGTGAAACTACCTTGACACCTTCTATTCTCTTCAAGTGAATCTTTAGTTAATCAAAGTTCTTCATCCAACCCATGTTTCAAAATTAAGCATGAGCCACATATTTGAACTCTGTAGTTTGTAGGTAAATAGATGTAATGTACAAAATCAACAAATATAAGAGATCTCAAAATATGAAGGCTCTTTTCTCAAAGAAGGAAGAACGATATCTCAAAAAATAGGTAATTTTTTCAATTTCATTATAATATTTTAGATTTTTGTTCGTATTAATTTAATATCAATTATGATTTTGAGAAATTTAGACGTAGTAAAAATTAATTAAATATTAAAAAATTTAGAATGATATTTAGATCAATTGGGTTGGTACTCAATGTGTGCCTGTATTGTGGCCCGTGTATCGATTTGGATTTTAAAATAAAAAAATATATAATATAAATATATAATAATAATAATAATAATAATAATAATATAATAAAAAAAAGAAAATAAAAACAGAGAAGGGTTTCGAGGAGTGAGAAAGAAAAAAGAGGAGAAGAGACGAAGGAAAGGGAGATCGGCATGGGGCCATCGCTGTTGCAACGGCTGGAGGTCCCAACACTGGCAATGGAAGCCAGTGAAGCCCTCTCCATGATATTACCATCTATTTTGTCCATCGTTGTGAGTAAAAGGAGAAATCTCGAACTGAAGCCAAAAACAGCCGTTGTCCGTTCGCTGCCATTACTAGAGAAAATCGATAAAATTAAGGCAAGTAAATCTTTTCATTTTCTTTGTGGATGTTGATTCTTGGGTTGCATGTATATATTATGTAAAAATTGGCTGAAATTTTTATAGATTTTATGTAAGAGGCATGGTGGAGAGAGAAGAGCCACCGACGGCTCACATGTGCCGTCATCCGTGACCGTGCTGCCGCTAGGTTTGCTGCCACCATGGTTGCCGCCGTTGACGGTGCCGGAGCCATCGTCGGTGAAGGAGACGTGAAAAGAGAGAGGTAGAGACGCGCACGAAGTAGGAGAGAGAGAAGGGACGCGCATCGATACAGAGAGAAGCATCTGATTCGGATAACACGAGATATTCTTTCTTCAGATTTGCGAAATATAAATCTAAGACAAATATCTGTAACCCATTTTCTTTGTCTGATTTAATATATGATATATTTTAGATACAATTTAAAATTTTTACTAACATGCATATATTTTTATACACACGATTATTTATTCTGGACATGCATGTATAGTTTATTGACTGACTTGGATGTCTAAAAACTTTTAGAGGGTTTGCTATTTTTTTGATAGTCTAAAAAGTTTATTGGACACTTTATATTTTTATATCTGTATATTTGTATGAGAATGAGCATTAAATTTTATATAGGCCATATAGTCACATGCATGTGCTGGTTGTGGTCACAATATTTAGATTATTGGATATTCTGGCCAGTTTTCGATAGGAAGATTTATTTGAAAATCCCTTTTTGCTGGTAAGAAATGTTTAGAGTAGTGATCACTCCCATTTGGATAATTAATTTGACATTATAATATATTCGAATATCCTAATATATCTGATAAGTTTGAGAATTACACCCAAAGTTGTAAGTGATAAAACATAGTAAGCACCTTTACCCATAGGTATTGAATACATGGGTGGCCATACATGCTAGCCTAATTTGTATTTTATTTTGTCTAAAGTTATCGAGATTATGTATAACAATTCCTAAAGCTAGTTTTTAAATAATCAAAAGTTAAATTTGATGCATGATCTGTATTTCTGTATTAATTTATATTGGACTTTGATTTGAATTTAGATTTTAGATTTAAATTTGTGATTCATCGATTTTGCTTACAGATGGGTCTTGATATGTTTCGTACAAATAATTTTGAACTATATATTTTGATCCGAACCTTTAAACTATCTGTCACGGTGCTACTTTGATTTCTATGCATGCTATTGGATCATCCTGCTATTAAATTCTACTCCATATCACAAGCTAATCGGGCCTTAGATTTAGACTCGGACTCAAACTTGGACTTGGATTGGACATCAACCTATTAGAATCGGTCCAAATCACTTCTATTTTATTTATATATATATGTACCGATGATGACTATTTTATAATTTAAACATTTGTTTTAGATTTGGATATTTGATTTGCATATAAGACTATCATTTGATTTTGGATATTGGATTTCTATTAATTTTATTTTATTTGTGATTTGGATTTATTTTGTCATCTGAATAGATTTTTATTCATTTAACATTAGTTTTATTTTTATTATGATTTAAATTGGTATTTGATTTGATTAGATTATGGAATTGGTTGGGTATAGGCCAATAGTTATATTTTAAAAATAATTTTAATATTATGTTATATTTGATTATGATTTTTAAATAAATTGTTACCTCTCTTATGATGATTGTAGAGTAGGTCGTATTTATTTGATTTGAAAGGTTATCCGATGAGGTCTTGTGTGGTTTTTTGATTTGTTGGAACCTGTGTATTTGATTTGTTACACCCGAATTTTAGAATTTAGTATTATCTCTTGATTTTATTTAAAATTTTAGATTTTAAAAATTATAATTAATTATTTAAATTAACCTGTTTGGTTTGGGTTCGTGACACTCATTTTTTTATACTTAGTTACTCTGAAGAAAACTTATGTTTACCCCAATTCAAATATTTTACGACCCTTGTAAGTTAAGGTAGGTTTGATCTTCTAAAAATAGTAAAAAACAATCCTCTGATCAAAGTCATTTCAAGTGGTGAAGAGTGGGGATCAGCTGTGTTGTGTCCTCGGATCCTTGTTCTAGCTTGGACAAGGATCCGACAGCAACACGAGTTTAATATGTGGATGAAAGAGAGGTATGGTGAGTACGAGGACAACGAAGAGATGATTGTTTTACGTGGAAACCACCCTTGTGAATAAGGTTGGGAAAACCATGAGACTTGCGTCTGAGAACCGTTCCCACTATACTTTTCTGGGTTACAGATGAGTTATAAAATGGTACAAGCCTACTTCGCTTTTCCTTTCCATTTTTTCCTCTCTCCCTTTTTTATGCACAGTTGGGGCATTTATAGTGTTTGAACCATCTTTGGTTAGTTGCCCACGTGGCGCTGATACATGTTGAAGTTGATCACTTACTCTACCTACTTTGTCCTTGCTATCAGGAGCGAGACGTGCATTCCTGATTATCCTCACATTTGCAGTGATCAGTCCCGTCCACAGGCCACCACTCGTCATACGGTCTTACAGGGTTGTTTACTGAATCCTTGGGACGTCGCCTCCCGCAGCCATCCCTGGTCCGTGGGCTTCTGTGGCCTTTTATTACGCTACTTGGGCTGGCCTTATCGCATGGGCCTCTTGGGCCCATTGGGTCCTTGTGATGCCTGGGCCTTATTAACGGGTCCCCAGTCCTAAAATCTAACACTATTCCCCATACCTGGATTGACTTGTAGTCAAGGTCTGGCATGTCAGGTTAGTGCCAGGGTGGTTATTGGGAGAACTCCTCGGGCTTTGCCATGTATTGTCTTGTCCCGACATCGCCTTTTCTAATGTTGCTCCTTCCCTGGGTATTCTGACATTGCGCCTTTCCCATATCATCGTGCAGGCTTTCCTGCTGTATTGGGGGTTTTACCCATAAACCACAGATCTTGGGATGCGTGAGAATAAGTTATCGTTCTGCATATAAATAAGTGGGCCTCTTGGCCAGTGGAGTTCATCCCTTAGTCAATTTTGGGGGAATTATGCAGAGGCCTTAGAGCGTTTCATCTCTAATGGGTGTACCTGACGGAGTTGAATGGGCTGGCTGGAGACCCAAAACTTGTGATGAAGACTATCCTCATACCTTTACTGTGGGCCTTCTTCGAGATTAGCAAGGATAGCTTGGCCATTCTGCCATCGTCGTGTGTCTCTCCTCAGGCTGTGGCGATTTCAAGTGCAGCATCAATCATGGTGGATTCACTCGTTGGACGCCCTAGCTCCGGTGTGACGAATCACTCATGGTCTCTACTTCATTTGAATTGTCGTTTAAACCGTCTGGAGAGGAGGTGCAAGGGTGCTCCGGTGGCTTGGGGTTGTTCGGTTACCGGCGATGAGCCGTTTCTTGCCCATCATGCTCCAAGAAACTGGAGCAGTCCAGCTGGGGCTTATGCCCTGTGCGATATCTTGTACTCATTTATTGTACTTTTGTCACTGATAGTTGTATACTTGTATGGAACTTTGATGAATAAAAGCAGTAGTTTTTGACTTCGCTTCTCTTATTTGTCGTGTGGATTTTTTCCTTTTCTGATATTCCTGAAGGGCGCGGACAACTTTTACGCGAGGGGCAATTCCATTGATGGCCCGCTAGTTCTTTTGTTCTCCCGGTTTCATTTTAACTTTCTCCAGAAGCCGGTGCGCATGTTTTCACCTTGTTGGTGTCTGCAGACCATCATTCACGGTCTTCGGATCAAATTGTCCGAGGACTTATAGAGATTTGTTTATCAAACATAACATCTGAGGAACCTTTGGGACTTCCAAGCTTGCACGCACGACCGATGACAGTGTCCGCGAATTTTAACATAGATTCTTAGGTATTCGTCGGACCAAAGCCCCTATCGAGAGCCTATCTGTGTACCTTCCTTTTAGTTCGAGACACAGGGCTGTGCCACCATTTTTTGGTTCATAAGGAACATTAAATGCCCGTCACCTTGATTGACACCGCTTTGCGAAGCCAAAGGTCCACTTATCCTGTCGACATATGAGATGCCGACACGTGGCAAGGGCCATTATAGCATGTGCCTTTTGCTTTTCCCATCGTTTTACGCATTCTGAGACACTCTTTTTCAAATACCTAGGCGTTGTTATACGTCCTCGCCATCTCTTCAATTTTCTTCATTTTTCCTTCAGATTTCCATGGCTTCTGGGGTCAAAGACATTGCTTCCACCATTACTTTGGCCAGGCTCGAAGCCATTTGTGCTAAATACAAGATTCCCAGTTCAATGGCTATGGTGATTTTGGATCCCCATGAGAGGGCTTGTAGCCCACCGAATGGCTTTATCACCGTGTACGAAGTCCACCTCAAGGGTGAGCTTTCCTTTCCCCTTCTGGACGATATTTATCTTATCATGAAGGCGCTTAGGATACTGTTTGCTAGGTTTCAGCCCAACGCCATTAGGTACCTTGTTTCGCTATGTGTCTTTGCTCGTTGCCATAACAAGTTGCTTGAAGCCGCAATGGTGAAGACAATATTTTGTTTTACTCTATGCTTAGATTGGATCGCCGTCACCCCTTGTCCCGAATTTACTATCATGAGTGGCGGCAATCCGGATTCCACGAAGAGGTAGAAGGATAAATTCTTTCTTCTAGAGGCCCATACGACTTGGGACTTTTCCAACGCTTGGGGAAACGTTGAGGGAGATCCCTCTACGATAGAGAAAGAGATTGCTCAGGAGATGAAGGACCTGGTGTTAGCCAATCTTGGTACCTTTAACAAAAACAAGAAGAACATTTAGTTGTGGCCTGTGAATTTGGAGAAGGCCAAGTGTGTACCCCGTAACGAGGGGTCTAGTGTCCCTCCTAGTTCTTCTGTTGTCGTTACCCCTCCGAAAAAGAGGAAGTTGAAAAAGAAACAGACGCCTTCGAGGAATGAGGGTCCATCTGAGTGGCCAAGAAAAAGTCGTCAGGTAGGAGCTTTAAAGAGTCGGATGTCAATAGTCGATTATCCCTCATCTGAGGATGAGGACTTAGATGCGGGCCCACTTGTGAGGAGAACGCCAAGCTCCCAGCCTGCCGTTGCTGAGTCCTCGGGGCACACTTCTGATCCTGCTGGGCAGTTGGCTGGTCTCATCATCGCCGGGTCCTCGATCGAAGAGCCTATACCTAATCTTCCCTCTATTTTTCCTGGGGAGGTCTCGGACTGGCTTGATAACCCACCTGAGGATGTTATTCGGGAGGAAATAGAGAGGGAGCCCGAGGAAGCTCCATCAATAATCATGACGACTGTGGAGACCGCCAAGGCTGAGGGAAACGATATAGCCGATCAGCCTGTTGTCGCAACTTCCCAGCCCCCGTGCCTTACTACCCAAATTTATAGTCCTACAATTATTTCGTCCACGTCCCAGGAGGTCTCCCTGGTCAGCGAGGGCCAAGGACTTCACGATCAGCTGAAGTCCAAGCCGATGACCAAGAAGAAGTGGCCCAGGCCCTAGCTTTGGATGATGTCACGGCCGCTCCTGAGGGCGGGGATGAAACGGACACTGTGCGAGGGGTCATGGCTGATAGGGCCAAGGGGTGTGAGATCCCCGGGGATGCGAGTACTTTAGCTGGCTCCTTTGTGGACAAAGTATTGTCTCACGCTACTTTTGACTCCGTCCCTTGACGACAATATCTTGTTAACCTGTCTTAGGCCTTTGTAGCTGCAGGAGATGGCCAATGGCCTTGGTACGATCATCACTGAGGCTGCCCATGCATATACGGAACTGGAAGCCTCTAGGGCCCTTGCTGAAGCCTATAAAGTCATGGGAGCTGAGCTTACTGCTGCCAAGGATAAAATTGCCTCCCTCGAAAAGCACTTTGCAACTCCAACGTGTCCAACAAAAGCTGAGGGATCGGAACCTTAAACTTGAGGAAATGCTGATAGCTTCAGTGAAGGCTGTGGATATTGCTCCAGCACTGAAGAGTAAATATTGGGATGGTATCAACTTGTGCCACCGAGTGGGGAAGCTGTTGACTCCTTGATTTCCCCCTACGGTTTTTAACCCTCGGAACGCCAGCGCCACTTGCAGGGAAGACTTGTACGGCCTCCCAGGGCGGGGCAGACCTCCCAGTCCTCCTATGCCTGGGTCATCAAGCCACCGTGAGACTTCTTACCAGCCGGGATCCCTAGGGCGTGCGGAGCAGCAAGAGAGCTCTCCCCACTCGGGACCTTTTGAGAGTTGACCGCTAATATTTTGCTCCCGACCCTTTCCTTGCTATTTTTTTGTATATGTATTAATGTACGCACATTGGTTATTTCAGTGATATACTTATGATTTTAGTGCAAACTCTTTGGTCGTTTTATTTGTGCTATCTGAATGTTTGGTTATTTTGTACTATTTTGCGAGAAATTCTTTATCTCATGTTGGCGTGATGCCTAAATTGTCTAACCGTCCTGGACTGAGAGTGCTCCCCTTAGGGTCGTTGTACGCTCATAGTTTTCAGCTCCCTTGGTTCTCAGCCCAACTTCTAGTTTTTGCATGGCACCGTGGCCAAATTTTGGGTATCACCTTCAGAGTCATTTTTTAGTTTTATTTCGACCTCTTGGACCGCTCGGACATATCCGAGTTTTCTTTTTGACCTCTTTGGCGCTCGGTCATCGTTGAGTTTTTTTTTTGACCTCTTGGGCCGCTCGGGCATTGCCAAGTTTTATTTTTGACCTCTAGGGTCGCTCGGACATTGCCGAGTTTTGTTTTCGATCTTTTGGGCCGCTCAGGTATTGTTGAGTTTTATTTTCGACCTCTTGGGCCTCTCGGGAATTGCCGAGTTTTATTTTTGACCTATTAGGCCGCTCGGGCATTGCCAAATTTTGTTTTTGACTTATTGGGCTGCTCGAGCATTGTCGAGTTTTGTTTTCAACTTCTTGGGCCGCTCGGGTATTCCTGAGTATTGTTTTCGACCTATTGGGCCTCTCGGGCATTGCCGAGTTTTGTTTTTGACCTCTTGGGCCGCTCAGGTATTGCCGAGTTTTATTTTTGACCTCTTGGGCTTCTCAGATATTGTCGAGTTTTGTTTTCAACATCTTGCGTCGTTTGGACATTACAGAGTTTTATTTTCGACCTCTTGGGCCACTCGGGCATTACCGAGTTTTAGCGGCAAGTGAAAGGAACCCTATCTACTTGACTTAGATGTCGCCTAGGTCTTGTAAGTCAATGAAATGGCTTGAAGTGCTCAAGGACATGAGATAAGAAATATGGGAAGGGGATTTTGTTTAACTAACAAATCGTGTGTCAAACACACTAGTATGACGGGCCTCTTGTCATGCCATTCGTACATTCACTGATAATATTTTTTGAGGTGCATAGTGTTTCATGTCCGGGGGACTAGTCTGCTGTCCTGGGTGTGTAATTTGTAGGTCCCATTTCGAAGGACTGCCAAAACTAGGAACTGCCCCTCCCAATTCACGGAGAGTTTATTCCGGCCAGTGTTCTTACCCGTCGCTTCTATGCTTCTTAGCACCAGGTCCCCTATCTCGAACCATCGTGCCTTCACCCTTTTATTGTAATACATGGCTATCCTTTGTTGATATGCCACGGTCCTTATCCTTGCTTGTTCTCGCACTTCTTCAAGCACATCAAGGTTCTGTCGAAGTCTCTGATTATTGTCGATCGGACTGAAACATTCTACTAAAAGGCTTGGAAGCCCAACTTCCACCAGAATGACGGCCTCTACTCCATAACAGAGGCTGAAATGAGTCTCCCTCATGGGTTCCCTTGGTGTTATTTGGTAAGACTAGAGTACGGATGGTAATTCATTTACCCACGAGCCCCCTGAGTCCTCGAGCTTAGTCTTAAGTCATGCAAAATATTCCAATTTGTGACTTCTACTTATCTGTTGCTTTGCAGATACGCAACTGATGTATGAACCAACCTGATTCTCAGGATGGTGTAGTATTTGGTGAATTTTCTCCTGGTGAACTGGTTCCGTTGTTCGTCATGATGCACTCAGGAATCCCAAACCAGTACACGATATTCTGCTGGACAAACTCAGTTGTGTTTTGCTCCATAATCTTTGCCAGTGGCACCGCCTTGATCCACTTGGTAAAATAGTCAATCCTGACGATCAGGAACGTCTTCTGCCCGATGGCCACTGGGAGAGGTCCGATGATATCAAACCCCCATTGGGCGAAGGGCCACGACGATTGCAGTTTTCAGAGCTCTGTGTGGGGTTGGTGAGTATGGTTGGTGTGGACTTGGTAGTTTTCATATTTGCGCACAAAGTCCATGGCGTCGTATTTTATTGTCGGCCAGTTGTACCCTTGCCTCACGAGTTTGAAGGCAAGATTCTTTCCCCCAATATGGGATCCACAAACTTTGATGTGTACCTCTTGAATGGCGTATTCTGCCTCCTCTGGAGATAGACATTTCAGGTAAGGGGTCGAGTACCCTCGTCGGTACAATTGGCAGTCTAGAATTGTGTACCATCCCGCTATCTTCTTTACCCTTTTGGCTGTATCTGAGTCCGCTGGTAATTGTCCTTCAGACAGATACCGTAAGGAGTCATCCAAGTTTTGTTGCTCAAGACCTGCATCACTTCAGGCTCGGGGTCCTTAATGCTCGATCTGTGAAGAACCTTCCTCATGCCTCGGGCGTATTGCTCTGTATCTCCCGAGGTCGCTGCTCTCGCCAATGCATCAGCCTTTGCATTTTCTTTTCTTGGGATTCGGATAAACTCAATTTTCCCAAACTTCGCGGCCATTCCCTTGACCTTTGAGACGTATTTTGAGAGCTGTGGATTTTTGACCTTGAAATACCCGCGGACTTGGTTAACTACCAATTTAGACTCACTATAGATGATCAAGTTTCTCACCGAGCATTCCCTCGCCAATCGAAGTCCCACTATCAATGCTTCGTACTCTGCTGTGTAGTTTGTGGCCAAGAACCCAAAAGTCATCAAATACTTGATCTCTGATCCTTTCGGCGTGCGTAGTATGATGACCGCTCCGCTGCCGTCCTTCATTGAAGAACCATCCACGTGTAATGTCTACATCGCGGCTTTGCTTTTCTTGCATTCACCACGGCGTTCTTCACTATCGGCGGCCGGTGTTGTTATTTCGACAATAAAATTGGCGAGGACCTGGCCTTTTAAGGCTGGCCTTGGCCGAAATTCTATGTCGAACTCACCCAACTCAATAGCCCACTTGATTAGTCATCCCGACACCTCAGGCTTTTGTAATATGGCCCTCAACGGTTGATCCATCAAGACAACTATTTTATGTGCCTGAAAGTACGGTCGAAGCTTTCGCGCAGAGTATACCAGTGCTAAGGTAACCTTCTCCGCATGTGGATACCTGGTCTCTGGGTCGGCCAAGGTCTTGCTCATGTAATAGATAGGCCGTTGTCCATCACCCTGCTACCGCACCAGTATTGAGCTTAACGTCGTGTTAGACACGGTAAGGTATAAATATAACTTCTCGCCCTACTGGGGATAGGCTAAAAGAGGAGGACTCGACAGGTAGTCTTTAAGTCCTCAGAATGCCTCCTCGCAATCAGCGCTCCATTGGAAACCGTTGGTTTTGGTTCCTCTCAGCGCTTTGGAAAATGGCAAGTACCTCTCAGTCGGTTTGGCTAAGAAATGAGACAGGTCTGCTAATCATCCAGTAAGTTTCTAGACTTCCTTTATTGTCCAAGGAGATTGCATATCGAGTATGGCTCAACCTTTTCTGGGTTAGCTTCAATCCCTTGATGTAAAATTATATAACCCAGGAACTTTCCAGATGCCACTCCAAACGTACACTTGCTTGGGTTGAGCTTCATCTGGTGAGCTCTGAGTACATTGAAGGTCTTAGCCAGGTCTTGGATATGGTCGCCACCCATTTTGCTTTTAACCAGCATGTCATCTACATAGACTTTCATATTTCGGCCTATTTGATCCTTAAATATTTTATTGACGAGCCGCTGGTAAGTTACTCTCGCATTCTTGTGGCCGAAGAGCATCACATTGTAACAGTATGTCCCATGGTTTGTCATAAAAGAGGTGTGCTCCTCATCCTCAGGGTCCATTTTTAATTGGTTGTAGCCCGAATATACGACCATGAAACTCAGGAGCTCATGGTCGGACGTCGAGTCTACAAGTTTATCGATTCGAGGAACTGGGAAGCTGTCCTTTGGGCAGGCTTTATTGAGGTCCATGATGTCTACACACATCCTCCATTTCCCATTACTATTTTTACCATGACTACGTTCGATAGCCAGTCTGGGTACTGCACCTCGCGGATAAATTTGACATTTTAGAGCTTTTTTACTTCCTCTCGAATAGCCACTAACTTCTCCGCCGAGTAATTTCTACACTTTTACCTGACCGGCTTGTAACGAGGATCTATGCCTAATTTGTTGACCATTACTTCCGTTGAGATCCTTAGCATGTCACTTGGTACCCAGGCGAAAACATCTGTATTCTCTCGTAAGAAGCTGACAAGCTGATCTCGTATATATTTTGGTAGTGACCCTCCTATCTGGACATATTTCTCCAAGTCCATATGATCCAGAAGGACTCGGACGGTCGAGTCTCTGGACTGTGCCTGTTGCAGTGTTGCCTCGTCCCGTAGATCGATGTCTTCGACGAGGCCGGGAGAGGGCTCCTGTGTGACCTAAGATAAATAACACATCTGTCCAGCTGCTTGGTCTCCAAGGACCTCCCCAATCCCAAATGGGGTCGGGAACTTCATTTTTAGGTGTGGGATGGAAGTGACAATGCCAAATGCCGCTAAACAGGGTCGTCTGAGGATCGCATTTTATACCACCGGAAGATCCATGACCTGGAAAGTGAGGACCCTCGATGCGGTCCTCGGATCTGTTCCCAATGTGACTTCCAAGTGGACGACACCCTGTACACTCATAGGCTCGTTGCCTAGTCCGTAGAATGGTCTCTCTGGTGCTCTCATTTGACTTTTCTTAAGTCCTAATTTGAAATTGGTATCGAGATAAAGTAAATTCCTGAAACTTTCATTATCAACAAAAACTCTCATCTATTAGTCATTCTTCCCATCTGAGACGAGTGCGGTTACAATGAGGGGATCAGAGTGGGGAGAAGTTACATGAGCATATCCTTGTCACTAAAACTAATAACTTCATCCCAAATTTCCGTCCTCAGTCTTATTGCCGCAATTATATCTCATGCGTCCCTGCTGGCCGAGTGAGATGATATTACGTTCACAACTCCTGCGGCTACTTGGTTTCTGGGCTGACCAAGCTCATCGTCTCCCGCTACTCATGAAATATGTCCTGGTCTTTGCAGGAAACGATTGAGGTGTCCCATTTTCACCAATTCCTCGATCGCCTTCTACAATATTCGGCTGTCCTTGGTACTATGGCATCCACTGCGATGGTAATGACAGTATTTAGTCTAGTCACCACCCTCTGGATTTTTCAACGGCTTAGGCCACCTTAAGATCTTTTCCTCCTGGATCTGCATCAGAACGTTCGTACAGGTGTCGTTCAGAGGGGTCAGATTCACCGGTCTAGGCTCCCTTCAAACGATTTGCTCGGACTTGTGTTTCCTTGTCATGGTCTGGGGGTTTGAGTGATCCCCAACCTTCCTCTTTTCTTCCGCCACTTTTGGATGAAAGTTTTCATCATTTTCTGGCCTTTTTACTTCGTTAGGTTCTTCGGCCGCGATTTATACCCTTGTCGTGGCCTCAACCTCCGCAAATGTTTGGGGACCCTTATAAATAAGGTGTTTGAAAAAGGCACCTCCATCCAAGACAGAGAGAAATGCATTCAATTTTACCTCGTCAGCTAGTCTCGGGATTTTCCTAGCCTCTGCCATGAATCTGGCCAGGAATCCCCATGAACTTTCCTTGGTGACTTGTTTCACCTAGGTGAGGTGCCAAGGCTGTCTTTCTATCCTCCTACTAGAAGCGAACTGTGCAAGGAAGATTGTTGCCAGCTCATTAAAGGAGTGGATTGAATCCGCTGGCAACCCATAGAACCACACCCTTGCATCTCCCTTGAGCGTCAACGGGAAGCATTGACACATGGTCATCTCGTCTAGCCTTTGGAGGCTTAGGTGCTCACAAAAGTCGTTCAAGTGGTCTATGGGGTCGGTACTTCCATCATAAATGTCAAAACTTGGCATTTTGAACTTTAGCGGGAGCGGCATTGTCCTGATGTCCGCAACGAATGGAGATCGGAGTATATTAGCTCCTCCTCCATTTTCTTCTCCAAATACGCAGTTCCAGATCTTTTCTAACCTCTTATCCACACAAGATGGGGTTACTACTTTCTTTTTGTTGAGAAGATCTCTCAACTCCCGAGGCTCTTGAACTGCCTGCTGCCCAAGGACTCCCTCTGCTCCGAATGGTGGGTTATTTTGCAGAGCCACCTCCTGAGTAATACACTCCTCATTGCTGCGGATGGAACGTGGGTTGCGCCTCTCGAGGCTTTCCTCGGGTATCTGGAGACCTAAGCGACCTTCTAGTCTTTGGGGAACTCCATTGCTCAATGTGGCCTGGGTCCTTGGGACCTCGTGCTGACCAGGCGATTTGCTTCTGTGCCTCTTTACCCCTATTACGGGACGTCGAGGTTTGGGACGTCTTAGAAGACACCCCTCTGGCTTGCTCATCCCTTTTAGAGCATAAGGTCAATAAGGCTTTAGACATATTTTCCATTTTGGTAGCCAACGCGTGCACAACTGTGTTGGGGTGATCCTCTACCCTTGG
>JAOVVI020006435.1:0-15625 GCA_028571085.2 Nepenthes alata | reverse complement strand
AGGGGTTGTCTAGTTTGAAGTTACGTTGGGCACCTATCCGAGGGCGACCACCAAGATGTTTTTTTTTCTTGATAGTAAACCTACCCTTGGTCTACAATGTCATTTTCGAACGTCCCTGTTTAACTGTATTTGAGACAATAATTTCGATCCCACATTTAAAAATAAAGTTTTTGACTCTGTTGGGTATAAAAGAAGCCATTTGTAACTAGATGACAGGGCAGACATGTTATTTATACAAAATCATTAAGACACCCCCTCTCAAAAAATTGAGGGCCTCAATTTCTATGATGAGACGATATTGTTGCAAGCTCAGTTTTGAGAATTGATGGATCGAATCCCTTTGGACCCAAATGATCCCGAGAAGTATATTCTGTTTGAAAGTTCTCTACCAGAACTTCTCCGAAGCCAACTTACCAATTTTCTCCAATAAAATTCTTACGTTTTTACTTGGACACCTAGCGACATGTTAGGAATACCAATTAGAGTAACAGTCGATAAGTTAGACCCAGATCTCAATTATAAACTTGTCCGGTAGAAACGAATGAATTATTCGGTTGAACAATTGGTTGCAATTTATGAAAAGGTGAAGAAACTGTTCGACGTTGGATTTCTCAGGAAAGTTTATTATCCAGACTAGTTATCTAATGTGGTAAAGTTCAAGAAGAATAACAGTAAGTGGACGACGTGCATTAATTTCACCAACGTCGACAAAGCATGTTTGAAGGATAGCTTTCCGTTACTGAGGATTGATCTGCTCGTAGACTCAACGTTTGGACACTAACCGTTAAACTTTATAGACGTATTCTCATGCTACAATCAGATTTGAATGAGTCTAGAGGACGCAGAGTACACATTGTTCATGACCCGAAACTTTAAAGTTGTGACGCAATGGATATTTTTTTTATTCTGTCAACGACGTCCCGAAACTGACGCCAAGGTTTCGGTGGTCCGGTCCGAGCCGATCGTATCATCAGAATCACAGGATCAGAGATGTCATTTAAGTTTTATACATATTAGTCGTCAACATAACATAAAGCAGAATATAATATTCTAAGAAAATATTCATAATTCATTTTCATAAAAGCTTATTTCTGAATACATAAGGTCATGAACGTCTAATCACAAAAGTTTATCGATTCTAACACATCATTATATAATTTGCTTCGTCGTGACGGTTGTCCAAAAGTATGCTTTTGAACCCTTACAAATCCTTCAAATAGGTTCTAGTCACTCTGTCTCGTCAGGCAAGAGTTTTCAGCTTCCATCTGAGGCGGGAAAACAAAAAACAGTGAGTCGGAGCTCAACAAGGTACATACAAATTTTTCACAAAACGTTTATACTGTCAACAGTTACAGAGGCACATATCGAATATCATTTTACCACAATCATGCATGAACGGAAATCATGTAGTATAAATATCATAAGATGGCGATTAGACAAAAGCAAATCAGAAAGCTGGAACAGATATTATTCGAACGTGAAACAGGATCGGTCACACTTAGCTTCTTTTACTTATTACTTAATTGAAGGAGGGCTTTAATCGAGGACAGATTGTACATATCTCCTCACAATCACGGCAATAGCTCATTGTATAAAGTCTCGACGACGGCTCTCACTTCCTCATTGTACAAAGCCCCAAGGACGGCTTACACGACCTCATTGTACAAAGCTCCGAGGACGGCTCACACTTCCTCATTATACAAAGCCCCGAGGACGGCTCACACTACCTCCTTGTACAAAGCCCCGAGGATGGCTCACACTACCTCCTTTACAAAGCCCCGAGAATAACTCTCACTTACGTTATCCTCGATTATCACAAGAAGGTCCTAAGGTATTGCCAGAGTACCTTGGTTCCCACAGGTTAAGGACTGAACTTACTTATCTTATCACAAAATTGGTTCATTTTTTTTCAGAAGCCGGAGTTCTTTTTCTCAAAAGCCGGAGTTTCTTTTTCTCAAAAGTCAGAGGTCCTTTTTCATTAAAAGCCGGAGTTCTTTTTCTCAAAGTTGGAGTTCTTTCATTAAAAAATCAAAGTTCTTTTTATTAAAAGCTGAAGTTTTGAAAGCCGAATTTCTTTTTTCTTTTTACTGAAAGTCGGAGTTCCTTTTCAATAAAAGTCGGAGTTTTTTTACTGAAAGTCGGAGTTCTTTTTTAACAAAAGTCAGAGTTCTTTTTACTAAAAGCCAGAGTTCTTTTTCAACAAAAGCCGGAGTTCTTTTTATTAAAAGTCGGTGTTCTTTTTTAATAAAAGTCAGAGTTCTTTTTAAGAGAGGCTAGAGTTCTTTTTAACAAAAGTCGGAGTTCAAAAGTCGGGGTTCGTTTTCAACAAAAGCCGAAGTTCTTTTTACTGAAAGTCGGAGTTCTGAAAACCTGAGTTCTTTTTTACTGAAAGTCAAAGTTTAAAAGCCGGTGTTCTTTTTAACAGAAGTCAGAGTTCAAAAGTCGGAGTTCTTTTTAATGAAAGCCGGGGTTCCTTTTTAACAGAAGCCGGAGCTTTTTTTAACAGAATCCGGAGCTTTTTTTTAACAGAAGTCGGAGCTCTTTTTTAACAGAATTCACAGCTCTTTTTAACAGAAGCCAGAGCTTTTTTTTAACAGAAGCTAGAGCTCTTTTTCTTAAAAGTTAGAGTTTATTTTTAATACAAAGTCGGAGCTTATTTTTAATACAAAGTGAGAGTTTATTTTCAATACAAGGCTGTAGATCATTTTTAGTACAAGGAAAAATCGGACTCGTGGTTTTGGATGCAAAAGGGCGGGTTTTGATTTCGATGCAAAAGGGCCGATTTTGATTTTCATGCGAGGGCCGATTTTGATTTCAACACAAAAGGGCCGGTTTCCATTTCCTTGCAAAAGGGACCAATTTTGATTTAATGCGAAAGCCGGTTTTGATTTTCATGTAAAAGGGCCGATCCCAATTTTCATGCGAGGGCCGGTTTCAATTTCAACACCAAGGGAGGGCCACACTTGACTTTTTTCACACAAAAAGGCCGGTTGTGATGTTCATCACACAAGAGGCCGGTTTAGATTTTATGCTCAAAGGTGGCCGGTTTGGATTTTAGCAGACAAAGGCCGATTTTGATTTTTGCATGCAACGGCCAATTTTGATGTAAAGGCCAATTTTAACTTTATACACAGGAAGGCCGATTTTATTTTTCTGGCTTAAGTGGCCGGTTTGGGTTTTAGCATGCAAAGGCAGATTTTGATGCAAGGACCGATTTCGATGCAAAGGCCCATTTCAATTTTATCATAGGGGTCGGTTTGGATTTTTCATCTTATATGAGGCCGGTTTTAAAGGTAAGGCACACATGTCCGGTTTACTTTCTAAAAGTTAAAATTTAAAAATTCGGAGTACTTTTTACTGAAAGTTGGAGTATTTTTAAAAGTCAAAGTTCATAAATTCGAAGTACTTTTCACTGAAAGTCGGAGTACTTTTAAAAGCTAAAGTTCATAAATCTGAAATACTTTTCTCTGAAAGCTAGAGTGCTTTTTACTGAAGGAAGGAGTGCTTTTATTGAAGGACGGAGTGCTTTTTTATTATGGGAAAACCGAACTGATTCTTTATCATAGAAAAACTGAACTTGATTTTTATGAAGGAAAAACTGAACTTCTTTTAAGCATGCAGTTAACAGATATTCTTCTTTAATCATCGATCAGAACAAACATCGTACATACCATAACATATGCTCATAAAAAAGCAGATGTACTTACGATGCAACATGCATATACTTGTATTAAATCATGATCTTAAAAACAGGAGGAAAAAGGTGCACACTTGCCTGACTATCGTTCGCCCATCCTTACAGACTGGAAGCTTTCTCTCCTTATCTACTTCTTACTGTTCTTCTTGCTGATTGCTCATGCTAGCTTCATTGATCAAAGCTGGGTATATATAGAGGAGGAGTTAGGTGAGGTAAGTGGGGTAAGTCACCTGCTTCAGTACCTCTTTTTGGAGGATAGGTGGGAGTAAGTGGGTTAGGCTACTTGCTATGGTACTTCTTCTCAGAGATTTGGTGGGAGCAAGTAGGTTTGGTGGGGGTAAGTATGTTAAGTTACCAACTTTGGTATTTCTTTTCAAATGGTCAACGAGGTGGTTCACTTACTCTCTTCAGTTGGAACCTAGTTAGATTTCAACCATCCAAAGTTTATTTTTCGTTTGCCTTGAATTCGGCAGCCAATTTATAGATTCATCCGGTCAACTTTCCCGATTTTGGTCAACTTCTTCTTTTTATTCACTCCGTCCATCACCTTTTCATCAACTTCGGATTTCTTCTCCTTATACCCACAATTCTACTCTGCCCTCACCAACACACAAAGTCACTCCGGCCTTCAAGGCCACTTCGACCTCACTTCACACAATGCACTCCGGCCTTCAAATTTAGGAGACAAATTTCAATTTCAAAATATGCTCTAAGGTCGTTTTGGAACTTCACCTCAAGGCTGATTTGGACATTCTTATTATATTTTTCAGTTAACTAGCGTTGATAGGATAACCTTTAATTTTCCTCGATTCCTTGATTATTTTGACTCGATGACTGAGACTTTTTATATTTTAGAATCTGGGTCGTTACAAAAGTGATACCATTCAGACTAAAGAATACCAATACCACCTACTAGTGACTCGTTAACAAAATATTTGAGGGCCAGATCAGACGAAATATGGAAGTATATGTGGATGACATGCTCATCAAGAGTAGGACGACCGTCGATCATATTCGCGATCTGGATGAGGTGTTCAGTTTTCTTTAGGCACACTAGATGAAACTCAATCCGATAAATTTTACATTCGGAGTGACCTTGCTAAAATTTTTGGATTTCATTATTTCACATCGAGGAATTGAGGCAAACCTTGAGACGATCAGAAAAATCCTTAACATGAACTCACATTAGACTATGAAAGAAGTCCAAAAGCTTAGTGGGAGGTTAGCAACACTCTGCTACTTCTTGTCTAAGTCAGCCTAGAAGTACTTGCCTTTCTTTAAAATTTGAAGGGGAACGAAGGCCATCGGTTTTCAATGGACAAACGATTACGAAGTTGTGTTGCAAGAGTTCAAGGAATATCTCTTGAGCCTACTATAACTTCTTACTTTTCCTCAAGAAGGCAAGGAGCTGTATTTGTATCTTACTCTATCCAACACTGTCTTATGCTCGGTTTTAATTCGATAATAGTCTGATGGATAGCACCCTGTATACTATGTCAGCAAGATCTTGACTGACCTAGAGACCCGATATTCGCATGCGAAAAGGATAGCTCTGATGCTTGTGTATTTTGCTTGAAAACATCAACCATATTTTTATGCGCACAAAATTATTATCCTGATGGACCAATTGTTAAAAGGAATAATGCAGAGGTCGAATATGTCAGGATGATGGGTCAAGTGGGACATTGAGTTGGGCGAGTTTGACGTGAAGTTTTGACCGATGCCGGTCCTAAAAGGCCACTACCTGGCAAACTTCATTATTAAAGTAATGACCCAAACTCTTAAGGCTCTCGACCTTATTGAAGTCGATGGTCATCAAAACACTCCAGCATTCTCAGTTCTTTAATGCCAATAGGCTGTGATGCTAGTGTGGTCCTGAGAACTCTTGATCGGTTGAAGATAAAATATTCAGTGACATTTAAATTCCCAATGACCAATACTATCGTAGAGTATGAGGCACTACTTGCTGGACTTAGATTGGCCAAAGAGTGCTCGGCCAAAAACCTTATCTTATCTCTACAGTGACTTAGAATTGGTAATTAATGTGGTTTGTGAAAATTTTCAGACTTGTAACCCACAACCTTTCAAGTATTTCTCAAAAGTTTGAGACCTGACATCAGTATTTTGTAATGTAGAGATGATCCACACTCCAAGAGAAAAGAATAAAAAAGTCGACCGACTAGTAAGTGTTGCGGCGAATGGGGACTTAGAGCAATATGTATGAGAAATGCATAAAATCCTAAAAATTTCCAAAATAAACAACCCAGAGCCAAAAATAATGCAAATAGCCGATGCCGATAGTTAAATGACTCCCAACAAGAGATACTTGTTCGACGACACATTATTAGAAAATTCGGATGAGGGCATGCATGTGAAAAGGATAGTAGGCTGGTACCCCATTATAGACAAAACGTTATACTGATGTGGGTACTCCATCTATACATACGGTGTCTCACACTAGAAGAGACTGATTACACACTCAGAGAAGAACACCTTGGCATCTGCGGAGTCCATATTGGGGACAAAAACCTTACTTTCAAACTGGTGAGACTAGAATAATACTGGCTTACCATGAAGCACCATGCCATAGATTTTGTATAAAAATGTGAGAATTGTCAAGTGCATGAAAGCCTTATTCATTAGCCACGTTGAGCTCTGTAATCGCCCTAACCATTCACACAATGGGGACTCGATATCCTCATACCCCTTCTAATTATTTCCGGGCAGTGAAAGTTTGTAATCATTGGGATTAACTATTTTACGAGATGGGTTGAAGCCATCCTACTAGCTCGAATCACTGAGCAGAATGTAACCTAGATCATTTGATAGAGTATCGTGTGTGGATTTGGCATCCCCAAAGTTTCACGAAATATTGCGCTAACCCGAGGATAAGTTAGTTCACATATCCATTGCTTACCCGCAAGCTATTGGACAAGTGGAGGTTACTAATTACACAATATTGTACGATTTGAAGACAAAGCTTGAAAGTATTAGGGGTTCGTGGGTAGACAAGCTGCCATCTGTCTTATGGTTATATAGGACGATGCCCAGACAGCCGAGCCGAAAGACACCCTTTGGCCTTTGTTATGAAACTGAGGTCGTCATACGAATAGAGGTCAAACTATTCAATCTCCGGGTTGAATATTTTGATTCGTTCATAACTCACAAAGGCTCCGGGATAATCTTAATCTATTTGAATTTAACCGAGATATAGCCCGATTGTGAACGGTAGCTTATCAGTAAAGGATTGCCAGATAATACAACAAGAAGGTGAGAGCGTGCCAATTTGAAGTGAGAGATTTAGTGCTACCTAGTATTGAAACCACTGATAAAAATGTCAATTAGAACAAGCTCTTACAAAATTAGGAGGGGTCATTTTTGGTATCGACGATTCTTTAAAATAGGGCATACAAGTTATACAACAAGAATGACAAACTAGTCTCTCGGATTTGGAATGCCCCTCACGTCCAGAAATACAATCAGTGAATGTACTTACGGTCAGGTAAGATCAGTTTGTATCATTTGTAGTTTTGTCAACTTATGATATTTTATTAATAAAATAATTATTTATTATTTGTTCATTTGAATATTTGTTTGTTATTTCATGAAATTGCATGACCTATGCTGCCCATATGTTATGTAAGACCCGTTCACCTGCTCCTCGTGCTACACTTGGTAGTTAATAAAACTTGATTATGTTACCAAGCGGCTCGAACGAGGTCTTATTGTTAAAACTTGGTCACAGGACCAGGCAGCCCTAATGAGGCCAAAGATTAAAAAACTTAGAAGGTTTCTTTAAAGCACAAATGTAAAAACTTCCAAGGTAATATTGTCAGCTAACCATGGCCTAAAAAATTAAAGTTAGATATACAAGAGCTTTGATACCCTTCGGCTTGTCCGAGGAACATAAGCCATGTGTAAACGATGGTTTAAGTAATCTTAAGAGCCAAATATAATGTCTGGCCAACTTATATATACATGTATATGTATAAATAAATAAGAGAGAGAGAGAAAAAAAGTCATTGACACAATGGTAAAAAAAATTTATTTTATTATAAAAGAATGTTACAATTACAAGTATAAGAAACAAATAAAAAAATAAAATACAAGTATTTATTTTGGAGGAGGACGAGGCAGTGAAGTCTCCGTCAAAAGCTCCCAATAGTCTATATTGTTTTTGGGATAGTACAGCATATCTGAGTTATGTTGTGCGTTGGCATTCCTATGATGAGATATAAAAATTGGAATACTAGGAGCCATCATTTTGATGATATGCTGGCACAGGCCGATACCTTCCCAGTAATTACACTCCAACATCTGCTTGATATCATTCAGACGAAAGGACGTTCGGAACTCACTCACTAGTTTAAAGTTTTGGTCTTGAAGGAGGGTGTACTTCTGCTTCATAGCAGATAGCTCATGTTCAAATCGGAAAATACGCTCCTCTGAAACCAAGAACTTCTCTTTCTCAATAAAATCGTGAGTCAAGCAATTGGTAGCGAAGACGAGATAATGGGCCAATTCTTGAAGCCGCAAAGAAAAGAGGAAGTCAGTGACTATGAAGGAAGTAGTAAAAGAACAAAGGAAGAGTTTGGTCAATACGCACAGATAAAGGAGCACCTTGAAAGAACATCACTTATGGGAACCTCCAAAACCTCGTAGAACTCGGGCTTTGAGGGCTCTACAATGACCACCTCAGTCACCTTATTGACTCCTTTAGCAAAAAAATTCCCCTCAGCCTCAAGCGCTAGAGGCTCGGAACCAGATGCTTTGACTGCTACTTCTAGAACTACTTCCACCTTAGCCTCAGAAGTGGGGGTCTCTAGTAGAGGCACGTCTGCCACCACGACTCGACCCTCAACCTCGTCTGTGACTCTAGCCTCAGACACTAGGGGCTTAGGAGAATTCACATCTACAACCTCAACTTGAAGCTCCAAGGTGACCAATTTAATGATGCTGGCCACCAGGAACTCAATTAGAAGCATCTCCACAGCCTCACCAAATTGAGTCTCAGTAATCCGGGAAATACCTCGACAAAGCTAGTACAGATGTCGGGCAAGGGCTCTTTGGACAGCGTACTCCAAAAGCTCACAATTTTCATCTAGCCTGACGGCCCCAATGGTTTGGGTCAAGGAGGATGTAGAAGCATGGTCCACCCTGACCGACTGCCTCTTCCTTCTTACTAACTGATCGATGGTGGCTTTGTCCTTAGAGGAGGAGCCGATTGAAGCCTCCTTGCGCTTGGTAGCTTAGGGCGATGACTCTTGTATTTGAAGAGACCTTTGGCTCCTCTTATGCTTCCTTGTGTGAATTGATGGCATTGGGCGAGTGTCCAACCCCTCCAATACAGGCTCTCATTTAGCCTGAATAATGGATTTGGTGGCTTTGTCCTTAGAGGAGGAGCCGACTGAGGCCTCCTTGCGCTTGGTAGCTTAGGGTGATGACTCTTGTATTTGAAGAGACCTTTGGCTCCTCTTATGCTTCCTTGTGTGAACTGATGACATTGGGTGAGTGTCCAACCCCTCGAATACAGGCTCTCATTTAGCCTGAATAATGGATTTGACTAGCAACCATCAGTTCTTCTTGTTCTCATTAAAGGAGTCAGTCTTTTCTTTGAGAAGACCTGTCAATGCCTTGATTGACTCCTTCTCATATTCTATTATTTCAGTATTAAAAAATGAAGAGACTCAACCCCATTTGTTGGGGAGCTCCTATCTAGAGGGAGTCATCAAGTAAAAGAACCGGTCCTTCAATTTCTTCGTTGACTGAGAGTTTTCCACACTCAACTCAAAATCAAGCCTTAGAGAGATAGAAATCTAATCAACTCCATGATGAAATCGAAGAATAACTTTTATGGCCTTAGTATCCAATATCAGGCTGTGACTACAGGCAAAAATGTACAAAGAAACTAAATACCTGACTACGTTAGGTTATAATCTCGCGACCGAAATGTGGAGGGCCACCATTATTATGTATAACTTCGGCGCCAAACGAAAACAGTGGCCATCTTTCAGATTGGTCTCGTAGACAGTGATGTAGCCTTCCCGTGGAGATGTGGATCTTCTACTGTAATATTCCGAATATTTTTATATCATTTAATTGGACTTATTTATTTTTAGGTAATTTGAATATGATAAAAATTAATTAAATATTATAAATTTTAAAGGATATATAGATTTATTGGGCCGGCGCTCGCAGTGTGCCTGAGTATCAATTTAAAATTTGAGATTTAAAAAAAAGAGTAAATATATAATAATAGTAATAATAATAATAATAACGTATTATATAATAATAATAATAATACCTAGGAGAGAAGGGAATCAGGGAAGAGAAAAACAAAAGCAGCGAGGGAAAAAGAGAGGAGAGAGAGGAAGCCGCGGGTAGAGAGAGAAAGAGGGGAAATGAGGTTCTCAAATTCGATTTTGAGTACGTGCCAGTTAGAAAAGTTATAAATTGGGTCGAGATTAAATATTCTCATACCATCTTTTTTTCTTTTAGTTTTTATACGATTTTTCTCGGATATTTTGACATGATGATAGCGACCCAAATTATGAAAAATAGAGAACACATGATTATTGTTTGAGATAATTGTGGAATATTGTCGATTTCTCCCTCTGATTTGCCCAGTTTGGGTTCGCCAAATCCTAACCCGCGCCTAGCCCAGGTTTCCCTTCTCATTTCAAAGTCTATACTTAGTTTGCCCTTAATTGTGCATTACCCATGTCCAAATTACGTATATGCTTTGGTTAGGTGTCCTATTTTCTACAAATTAACCAGTTTGGCACGTTCAGATACTCTAAACTGGTACTGTTACCGTTCACCTGAGACTAAATATAAATTTTACATATTTTTATTATAATTAATTATTATATAAGCTATGTCTAATTATACATGTTTAATTGTAAACTCTAAAAAATAGGTTTGTGTTTCGTTGTGAAGGAAAAATAGTCTGGAGCCCTCTAAAGTGGTAATTATTTCTTGATGGTAAGAATTTTCAATCTTTCCTATGCTTAATGATATCCATGCATCCAAATTAAATCGTGAAAAGATTTAATTCGAAGGAAAGATAAAAATTGTACAAGTATTTGGTTAAAAAATCACAATTTGTTATATGATCGAATTATTCTCCCGAATGGAGATATTGTGAATGAATTATGGTGAACATTCCCTCAAATAAATAAGAAATTATAAAATTAGGATCATGGAATTATGTTATGGATGATAATATCCATTGGCCTGTCATTAGTAATATAGCAAAGACTGAATGATTATCCTGACCACGTATTGTAACTGGTAATACTCTTGGCAAACTTTAGGATGTTACTATAAAAGAACGAGGGCTGGCTCTGGACTGCTAAAGGTTAGGATAGCGTTTTATTGGCCCTGTATACCAGGTGATAAGTTTACCGCTATGTCACGTAGTTTCGGCCAGTTTATAGGTATTATATAAATGTCCCCTCCTCTGGGTCTATCATAAGAGCTCACGACCTTAGATCAAATGGAGTATCATGATCATCTTCTCGTTCTCTCGTACATTTAGTTTTTAAGGCTTACTGATTCTAATTCGTAAAAATTATTGTAAATCATAAAAATTGCATAGAATTATATTTCATATCTTCAAATTTCTTATCATATTGCTTTCGTCCCATTTCATATTTCATTTGAATATGCATATTGTTAATTATTTGTTATAATACACTTATTGAGTTGTTAGCTCACAATTACTTCTTCTTTCCTCCTAAATAAGCATGCACTTATACCCGATGAGCCTGGGTAGGCAGTAGGAGTAGGATAGGCAGTTGATACTGATTGAGAAGCTTTTTGGAACTTAGCTGTATAATTTTATATGGACGGAGAACTTGTATAATTTATTTTGATACTTATGGATATTTATGTATGTGATAACGATGATGGATGTATAGTTTACTTTTTGTTGTATATACATAGTTATAATAGCTTCCGCAGGTATTCTTTTATGATTATAATTTGTTACCTAGTTGGTATATTTTCTGGACCGACGTCGTACCCAGAGTTTTGACACTGGTGCCACACGTAATGAAATTGTGGGAAGTTGGGATCCTATGATGTGTTGTATGTGTGTGGTGTTGTTGCACAGGATTTGTATAGGTTTGTATTTGGTAAACGTCCATTTTACAGACAGAACACTACCAGATTTTTGGTAAAATTTACGATTCATCACATCTATCGACTCCAGGCTGGAGGTACACTAATGACTTCAGAATGTTATACTGAGCTTAGAGGTAGTTGACATCGTCAAAGGTAAGGATTGATTGAATATCAGTGGCATCGGGAGTCATTGAAGAAGGGTTTCAGATGAGGCGGTAAAAGGATTCTAAAAGGGAAGTAAGAAATGAAAGGTTTTAGACGTATGGAACGAAAGATTTGGGTCCTATTTGTAGACGGGACACATAAGTCAAAATGTTGCCATTGATATTAAAATTTAAAAAGATGCGCCTAATCATAACGGTGATACGTGTCGGCACCCCATTGGTTCTACAGCACGTCAAATCGCCTGAAGTTAATAATGATGACTGGTGCAATTCCAAGAATAGCACGAGACTCAAAAAAGCTTGCATTTAATGTTGTCACTGACGGCACGGTTATAGCTTGTCGGGTTAATAACCATGGTTTGATGAAGCCCTTCGGATTGAAAGTCCTCATCCAACTAGCTAACGAAGCACATCAGACAAAGAGAATACGTTTGGATAAATGATTGCCCTCGGACATCGTACCAGATTACCAAATTCCAAGCGTCCAGTATAGAGGGCTAGTGATGGGTGTTGTTATCGATGGCATAAGGGAAGAATCCACCCAAGGATTTGACCCATGGAATATGGAGGGTAAGTCAGCTCATGCAGCCCAAGTCGGTTGACGCGCTCAACGGTTTTATTCGAACAGTTCGTTCCTTAAATAAAAACTGAACTGACGCCAACAGTTGAAGCAATTTTTTTCCTTATCTTGAATAAACAGCTTTAGGTGCCGGTTGGAATCACCAACTGAGCAAAATCTTATCCATTGGGTAGTTTCCTGGGTGGTTGATAGGAAAAGTCATCTGTTCCCTAACTTTTATAAAAACTTTTTTTTTCCTACAAGAAAGGGGTGGACGCTAAAATAAAATTAAAGGCAAATTAAAGACGCTTAGAGCGCAAACATTCTCTCACTAAGACACTTTCAGAAAAATACAAACTCCAAATAAGAATTATTTTTATGAATATTTAAACTTATATCATCTCCTTTTCTTCAAAAAGGGATTCTGATTTGAACGTCAGAGGATATATAACAAAGGGTGAGTCACATCAATTTTTTGACCATATTTTATTATATTGTTAGGATTTAAATTAAAAACGTATGAAGACCAGACCCGTTTCAAACTCAACAATAAATTTTGGCTCCCTAATTCGTACTACAATTAAAATCTTATGAGGCATCAATTTATTTTTTTAATTTTATTTTATATTATACTTTTTATTTATAAATTTCTTATAAAATAAGTAAATATTAAAAAAAATATTTATTTATAATTTTTGTAGATCCTCTTAATATAATAATATTTTAAAAATATATTATTATAAAATTATTATTTTATAAGTTTATAAAATATAATCCTCTATATATAATAATATTTTAACAATGATGTATTACTTATTTTTGAACTATTATATGAATTAGAAAGTTACTCTATCTTTCTACGTGGGTTGAATTGAAGTGGGTTCGATCTCCATCTCTATTAACATGAAACCTATACATCACAATTTATAAATAAGATGTCAAAAGATTAATAGAACCCGCCCTTTGGTTTATCCTCCAATGTTTAAGTTAAAAGTATTTCTCAAAAAATAGAAATATATAAAGATGATATAAGAGAATACGTAGATATATATGATGGGGAATTGAGTGTGAATGCGCCCAGTTGAGAGGTGGTTTAAAGGTACGATCGACTGATGGGTGGCTTAGAGGTGCGACTGTTTACGGGTCGGCTTAGAGGTGCACTCGGTTGACTGACGGCTTGAAGGTGTACCCGACTGGAGGGTGGCTTTGAGGGGTGCCCTACTCATAAGCGATTTCGCGGTGCTCCCGGTTAAGTGGCATTTTCTGGAACGAGGACGGCTCCTAGATGAAGGGTATTTGGATGGACAGTATAATGTCTGGATGACAGGCCTCATGGATGGACGGTCGGGCCCCTAGAAGGAGGAAAGGCCTCCTGAAAGGAGGGTGGGTTTTAGATGGAGGGCGCTTGGATGGACGGTATGACTTCTGAATGGCAGGTCTCTTGGATGGACGTCATGATCCTTGGAAGGAGGAAAATCCCCTTGGAAGGAGGGCTGCTCTTGGAAGGAGTGTGCTTAGATGGACGGTATGAAGCTTGGATAACGGGCCTCTTGGATGTACGACATGACCCTTAGATGGAGGGTGCCTGAAAGGAGGGCTTTATGGGTGGAGGGCTCATGAATGGAGGTCGCCTGGAAGGAGGGACCCTTGGACAAATGGCTCTTGGACAGGGTGCTTCCTCGACGGAGGACCCTTGGAAGGAGGGTATCTGGAAGGGGGCTCCTTACACAGATGACGCCAAGAAGTGGTGCTCTTGGAATATGGTACCCTAGATGGAGGACTCTCTAGAATGAGGGCTCCTGGATGGGGTACTCCTTGGATGGAGGGCCATTGGATGAAGAGCGCCTAGAAGGAGGGCTCTCTGGATGGAATATATCTAAAAGTAGGGCTCCCGAAAGTGGGCATCTTGGATGGAGGATTCACTAAAAAGAGGGTTCCTAGATGGGTGGTTCACTGGACGGAGGGCCCATGGATGGAGGGTGCCTCGAACGAGGGCGCCGAAAGGGGGCTCCCTGTATGGATGTCGCTTGGTAGGGCGGCTCCTAGAAGGGGACATCCTGAACGGTGGACTCTCTAGAAGAAGGGCTATTGGATGGGTGCTCCTTGGATGGAGGTCCCATGGAAGGGGAGCTCTTGGATGGAGGATGCCTTAAAGGAGGACTTCCTGGATAGAGGACGTCCTGGATGGAGAACTCCTAGATGGGGGACTCCTTGGGTGGAGGACCCATAGATGGAGGGCGCTTGGAAGAAGGGAAGGTCCCTCCCTCTGGAAGGAGGAGGATGGCGCTCTTGGGATGGAGACCCAAATCCTTGAGATAGAACCTTTGCGACTGTTGTAGATTTGCTAAGCTGTGCAGGGTTTGAGGGAGCCTGCTATAACAATTGATTTTATAGTATGGTTCGTAGAAATGTTTCTTTTTTTTAGGCGATGTGGAACATTTGGTGTAGGCTTTCATAGATCTTTTGGGTTAAAATTTCAATGTTGTACTGCGATCCGTCCTAAACTGCGTCTGTTGGGTCAAAGTTGGCTGGAGCACAAGTTGGGCGGGGACTTGTCCAGGTTGAGCGGTCTTTTTGTGTATCTCGAGTTGGGTTGGTCCAAATTTTATCAAACCCATCAAACAATATATGTAAATTATTATTTTATAAATTTATAAAATATAATCTGATTTGTGTAATAATATTTGAAAATATATAATTATAAAATTATTATTTTGTAAATTTATAAAATATAAATATAAATATTTAATAAATAATAAAAATTTAATTCAATTTATAAATAAATTTATTTATATATTTAATTTTGTATAAGCTTATATTTTATAAGAATAATTAAAATATATATAAATGATAAATATAAAAAAAGAAAAAAGAGGGTTAAATAAATTCAAATAAAAAAATAAAAA
This sequence comes from Nepenthes alata, assembly GCA_028571085.2. NCBI lineage: Eukaryota > Viridiplantae > Streptophyta > Magnoliopsida > Caryophyllales > Nepenthaceae > Nepenthes > Nepenthes alata. The sequence goes on along the minus strand of JAOVVI020006435.1, from coordinate 172 downwards.
AGAAAAACGGAGCGTGTTAAATTAAATCCAACAGTATTGTGCCGCGGCACAAGCGCAGTGTTGTAGCACAACGCCTCTCAACCTTGGATCAAACTATATAAAAATAATAATAATAGTTCTATTATATTAAAAACTAAGTTGCAAAACTCTAGAAAAAAAAAAACAGATTAAA